>JAQGCW010000084.1:0-16917 GCA_034700065.1 Mesodorylaimus bastiani | reverse complement strand
CGGTGTGCACGGCTCAGGGTAGAAGATTCACAAATCATCTACCGCCACTCAGGATTGAACCTGGGTCGCCGGAGCCGCCACGCCGGAGCGTTATACTGTGCCTCAACTCACTCCTTGCTTCCTGGTTTTAAAAACCTGGCTGCTTAGAATAGCAGACATGCAAATGACACCATGCTGCAATGCAACATCTGACCCATTTTGCTTTTAGCTCAGGAATCTTACATTCGTAAAAGATGTTCGAACATTCGACTTCTCGAATTATCCAGAATTCGTCAAGGACATGTTCCAGTACAGATGGAAAGCGCTGATGGTTGCCGTAAGTTTTGCCATCTTGGCTTGTTGCAATAACATTTAATAGCCGAGTGTTCTACAGGAGGCGATTCGCGATTATGAAGCAGTGTTTTATGGAGATGCACATTTCGTCTACCGAAGCACTTTGAATGTTTCGCAATTGCTGCAAAGAGTACGCAGTCCAATCGAGGGCAAGGCCGAATATTATGGTCATATGCTTCTGGCTTACGCTGGGCATAATATTCGAGCTTATACTGATCCAAGTACGTTGATCACAATCGCTTATTCTGATCCAAGTCTGTCGTTTGCCGATGACATCTTGCTTAAACGATTTGAAATGAACACTCACCTTTGTAAACTTGCAGAACTTTACAAATACATTCCGATGGATCAACAAGCCACCTTGTTACCAATGGGACACGCTGGTATTCAATTGATCTTTGGCACGAAGGATGTTCGTGAGAATTCACTCAAGTGGTGAGTTAGATCTCATCCCGTTTTCCTGCGCACATTTGCAAAGAAATGTATCTTACTCAGGTGGACACTGTGCACACTGGAAAAAGATTGCATGGCACCACCAGGATCGACAAAGGATTGTGGCAGGCCGGGTGCTGGCGTTTGTCATCGACAAGATCAGTCGACAATTAGTGCACTATTGTCAAATCGAAATCATCATAATACGAGTCTCTTCATGACAGAGTTTGGTATGAGTGTTCGAGATTGAAATAGTAAATTGGTAATCGGGTTCAGTCAGTTTTTGTTCGTGATTTTTTTTAACCGAAGAACGTGCTAGCATTAACGAAAATTTGCAATGTATTTGATGTGACAGGAGTACACATCGCGGAAAGTGTTTATTGGCCTAAACCACAAACAGCTCTTGTTAGTCGCGACTATCCTTATGGTGTGCTATTCTTGCATCAAAAAGGCTACAAGGCTCTGATATATGTCGTGAGAATGTCGTATACAGATCTATTTTTCAAGGATTATCCGAAACGAGCACTGGCTGATCGCATATGTTTGTGACTTTTCTGGAAATAGGCGACGAACTCTACATAAAGCTAAATACAGTTCATGAACATTGAGAGATTGCACGCAACTATTTCTAGCCATCGATCTGGAGCGCTCCGATCACAGATTTCGCGCTTCTCGTGCTTACAACATGAAGAACGGCGAAGTGGGCGTTCACAGAGAACTGATCTTGCCACGCATTCGAATCCGCTGACATGTAGTGGCCTGAATTTGGCCCCATGTCAGCATGCTTATATGTTGCTTTGAAACTTGCTTGTTGCAGTGTCCCGCATTCAACCCCAGTTGGAAATGGAGATTTGGAACTGGAATCTGAGGAATAAGATCTCTCTGTCTGTTTTCGATTTATCATTTTAGTTTTAGTTTCGTACGTTCCAATTTTGCTTCGATTGCATTCCATTCGAATTTTGCTCCAATTTTGCTTCGAATTTTGCTTCGGTTTGCTTCGATTCTTTACAAATATTTTTCATTTAAATTTACAGATTTCGTTTTCCAGCTTCGTTGCTTTTGAATATCAGAATATTATCTATTCACTTTCAGGTTATAGCGGCCTCGTGGCGTGGAGGTAGAATACCGGTTAGCAACCCCAGCGGCCGGGGTTCGATACCACGTAGTGGCTGGGTATTTATCTTCCTGAGGGCACAATAAAAACCCAGCTGCGAACACGGGGTGGTGACAGGCCGAAGACAGCCGACCAGGAACAGCGCTCTCCTATCAGCCCCTCCGTGCCTACCCTGCCTGAGCGGGACTATCAGGCACGTAAAAAGGAATTTTTTAACTTTCAGTTGCGAGAGATGGCCAAGAGAAATCGGTTGAGAAATAGCTGAGATTTTGAGAAATGAGAAAACGCAGACGAATTGCGACACTTTCAGCTGCTTCCAGAAAAACCAAGATCAACCGCGGCCGCTCAGATCAGAGTGAAGCACAGAAAAGAGTTTTTTGTAAATAAAATCTTAATAAAGATCTTGCGAAATGATGCATCAGGTTGCCTGGTCCGTTCGTACAAGTAGCCTAGGACTATATGGTTATGGCCATCATCTTGATGAAATGCCGCACAAAGCCTGATCGAACAGACAATAGACTCTTTGTGCTGGATTTCCTGATTCGGCAGAAAGGCTCTAACGTTATCACTTCGAACGCCCACATTCAGTTTCTTCTTTTGATGTCACATCAGAACTGTCAACAGCAAAAGAGAACTTCAACAAATGAAAGACAACCCAAGCCGCGGCTGATGGCAATTATGAGGTGAGATATTTGAGTGGAATGAGGTAAATAGTCCAGCTGCACTCAAAGACATTGCAAAGTCGGATGAAGCGTTCTGAAACCGCACTGGGGAACAAGATACTTCACATTTCCTTGTGTAACCATGTCAACTTATGAATATGAGCGGATCTTGTTGCACATCCGCATTTCAATTCACTCAGAGGACATCAAATTCCTACTCACCCTCCTCGCCTGGTTTGGTCTTTTCTACAGTTGATTGTGAGTTCACCCACACCCTCGATGGGTCACTGAGCCTCATAGGAACCAATCATGATCCTCAAAAGCATACATCAAGCTCTCTGGAGTTCTAAACCCGTTCTCTTGCATTCGGTGGTCATTATCTCCTTGACCTGTGTCTCGATCTGGGACGCGATCCTGATCTTCGACACATTCATCAATGATAACCGGATCACTGTGGTTCAAACGGAAACACGTACCAACAGCGTTCCTTTTCTCGAGAACGTTTCCATCGTGGTACTCTCGCCGAACTCAGTTTTACCCAACTCGTGGTTGCAAGATGCGAACATCACGGATCTTCGTGAATCGGTCTACTACGAGAAGATTCAAAATGACACGGTCGAAGGCAAACTCGATTTGAGCTCGATCGATATTTCGACCGTCGAAGGCAAATTGTACGCCGTGTCATTGTTCTCTCTCATTTCTGAGATGGATCGTGATTTCGGTTCGATTTGTCTATTGCTCGGGCGTGCGTCGTGTCTGTACGATTCGTCCTCGCATCACAATTATAGCTCGATACTCAGAAATTCCACTCAGCTCGAGAACCTGCAAGAACGGCTCTTCGTCGAGTTCTACCGTTCGTCCATCGAGTACCCGGATCTCGAGAATTCGTCGGTCGTCATTCATTTACTCAAATACAACCAACTGAATTTCGAGGTCAAATTCGATCCGGAGCAATTTCGAGCGAGCAATTTTCGACAAGTCGTCCGTTTGCGACTCGCCGACGATCCGAGTGCGAACGAAACGCACGAATCGACCGTGGTGCACATTTTCTCCGGTCGAAGCAACGTGGAGTGGTTCCGACTTAAACCACGATCGAACTATAGAATCGTCCAGGATCTGCGCAATCTCGGGCTCTACGATAAGAGCAAAACCGAAGAATGCACCCGCGATCGCGAAGTTATGCCAATGATGCGCAAACATCCGAATTGCGAGAATCGCGGTTTTCTCAAAACGATCGTGGAACAATGCGGATGTGTTCCATTCTCGGCGAAGAAATATCTTCGTAAATTTAAGGAGCGATCGTTCAGTACCATAGGTGTTCCGTTTTGCGATTTCGAGCACTATTATCGATGCAGTCTGGTGGTCGATGGACCGTTGGAAGTGGACGATGCGCACTGTCTACCGTCGTGTATCACAATTCGAAATCAATACACCCTGTCGAGCACTCGAGATTTCCAATGCGAGACGTACGAGGATCCGAATGTTCGATAGTGAATTTCAATTTCTCATCAGTCGATCACTCGTACGTAATGTTCGAAGATCGATTTCAATTGTCCAACGCCCAGTTCGTGAGTCAATTGGGCGGCGATATCGGCTTGTACACCGGGTTGAGTTTATTGAGCGTCTGGCAATTGATCGTATTCGTTCATGATCGATACGAGAAATACAAGAACAATCGCGATAGGAAAAGTTCGAAAGAGGAAAAACGTCGGAAGTCGTTCAAAGAATTCCTGATCGATCTATTCAAGGAGATTGAAACCTCGATGGTTCACGGCGAAAAAGAGAGCGAAGGAGGCGAGATGACAGCAATTCGACAACGGAAGGGCGAAATGGAACTGGAGCGAAAGATCCTATTGGTAGTGGACCAGAGAATGCGGGTGTTCGCCAAGGGGATGGAGGCTGACGAACAAAGACGGGCGGATCGCCTGGCCAAGAAACTGGCGTCCAAGATCGAAGCACGGATGGAGATTCGCTTGGAATCCAGGTTCAGTGAACTGATGACAATGATAAAGAGTGTGATGGGCAAAGAAATGGGTACTGATTGTGATGAGAATGTGGTTACTGGGCTGTAAGAATAGGACTGAGGTATTAGGTTTTTGATTACTATACACATTCAGGCAGATGATTGCACGATCTCTTATGTCGAAGGCGCAAGTCAATTGAAAGGCGTACTGTGAAAGTCATTTGTCGTGTGGCGTAGCCATGTGGTAAGTCTGCTTCACATCTTCATGGATGTTGAAGTATGACAATGTTTTTTAAAAGGATTGTCAAGAATGAACGAATCAAAAATGAATCGATATCATGTCACGTATGGGGAATTGTTCGATGGTAAATTTCCACCGTGGTTGACAGACGTGGTTTTGATTGTATGCTTTATCGATGAGGAACTTCCGATCAGTCCTGACGCTGGAAGGGCGAAAATGGTGAAAGAGCTCGGGAAGAGTTGTCTCGGATATATCAAGTCGATGAAGGAATCCGGACAGGAAGTCAACTTACGATCGCGAATTTTCGATTTTTCCAGTGTCGTGTACGAGGAGACAAGTTCGGAGACTGGCGAATCGACAAAATGTTCGTCGGAGGATATGTTGAACAGTCCAGTTGTTGGTCCACTGGTGGCGGTCAGTGCTAAGCAAGATTGGGTGGACAGTTTTCGTGAAACAGACGCACATCATATCCTGGAGTTTTCGGAAAAGATCTGGGCAGTGGTGGCCCTTTGTAATCAAGACTATACGCGCGGGCGTACCATATAAAGCGCCAAAGAGGTCTGTGAAATTTGTTCCCCATTTCGAATACCGGTATGTGATTGGTTTTAATCCTGCGTACGAGTGCGATTTGCAGAAAGTTTGCGTGATTGTGAGGAATGGATTATTGCTAACCGCTAATATCCGTGTTGACATATTATAAGATTCAACGCGGGTGAAGGAAGTGAAAATCGATTTTGTGTTAGGCGAAGAAGCTGGTAATAACGTAGAGAGACAGCTGTTGGTGCGAAGTACTTTCAACGTGGCCATTTTATTCGCACAAAGAGGGACAACTGGTAATGAACTCAACTTCTCAATAAAGCTCCCTGAAGAAGATGTCAGAGGTGGCCAAAGAAACAACATCGTTCGCCAGCTCTCTCTAGACAAACAATGGGAGTATGAGCCCATGAGAAATTTACGAGATGGAACAACTTTCAATCCGCTCTTCGTGTGTGCTGGGGTGTTGAGTGGCGCGAGGGGCTCGATGAAAAGGTGTTGGTCTTCTCGACAGATTGGAACGTGGCCTGTCTCCAGAACTGGCCAGAATGAGTCGCTGTCGTCCGTAAATGGATAGCGCCTGGGCGGTGAATAGGACAGGAACTGAAGACCACGAAGACGCCCCCAGAACGGGGTTGCTGGCTTCAGGAGCGTTGGCTGGCTGCTGGGCTGGCGCGGCGGGCTCTTGTCCAGTCCCGACTGGGTGGTCGTTGGGAGGTGGCGGGTTGCCCAGATTGTCGAAAATGACTCCAAACCCTCATCGGCCAAGTCGAGGAGAGGCTCAATGTAGGCCGACATCCAAAGATCTGCCCCATCGTTTGTGGCAATGGGGTGTTGGTCCTTCGAGGACTCGAAAAGCGCCATTACCCATTGGTCTGTCTGAGCTTCTGCGGCGTCGATGGGCGCTGGACGGGGCGTTGGTGCGCTGGCCTCTCGGTCCTGATCAACCACGATGATGGATGGATGGCCGCGTCCGTTTGAATGGCCGAGTCCGTGGTGGAGTGGGGTGGATCCGTTTGGGTATCTCTCGCAATTTTATAAGTGGCCTTGTGCTTTTGAGTCTTAAGATGATTGTACCAAGACTCGTAGCGCGAGAAGTCGCAGGAACATAGGAAACAATGTTCGCCATCGTCACGTATGCCGTGGCCAGCCAGCCTCCAGGACGGTCCCCGGGAGTCGTTGTCGAATGTGAAGCTTGACGGGTCCTGCCAGCCGAAAGGGGCGGGGTCCTCGAACCACGCACCGGCACATGCGCTCAGAAGGAGGTTATTACCTTCGGTTGGGCCAACTGCCCGGTCTGGGGGCGGAGAATCTTGTCTTGGGTGGACGGGGTGGTTGGCAGGCGGCGATTGTGGTCCAGCCCATCGAATATGGCGGCCAAATTCTCTTCGGTCAAGTCGAGGAGAGGTGAAAGGAACGCTGAAATCCAAAGATCAGGCTCGGTGCTTGTGGCGGTTGGTCGGCCGAGAGAGGGGTCTAAAAGAGCCATAGCCAGTAGCTCACCCTCTCTTTCAGGGACGATGTGGGTGCGTGTTGGATGTGTTATGCCGTGGTACTATGGACTGAGTTCTGATCCCATTCTTACCAGAACAATCCAATCAAGACAATCTTTCTTCACACGCACAAATCCGCTACAAGAATATATCAACGCCCTAACTCAAGAGAAGCCGCCAATATCGTCGTCTTCTCAACCTCAAAGTCCGCCGTTTCTAGACGGGGAGCGGATTAAAATACTCGACGGATCTGGGCGGCGATCGGGTAGACAGTTGTTGAGTTCGAGGGAGAAGACCATACTGGCTCCGAGTTCGGATCTTAATGGTGGGTGTGTTCGAACCTGATCGTTATCGCCATCCGTCTCGAGCCTTCGAGCTTTCGTCAAAATGTTGCTAGCCGTAGTGTTGCTAGATTGACGTTGATTGAAATTGTCCTGTTGGAAACATAGGCGGCCGACCTGGTTTTAAAGTTGAGAAGCTAGAGCAGTCGGTTGGGCGTCACGGGGTGTTGTTGACTGGCGGGAAAGGTGGTGGTGCGGCAGAGGTGAATAAGGCGGCAGCTGGAACCATCTGTTACAGGACGGTCGGCCCAGAGAGGGCTCTAAAAGAGCCATAGCCAGAAGCTCACCCTCTTTCAGGGGGGGGGTGCGTTGGATGGGGCAGCGGCGTCTCAGTCGGGCCCTCCGGGGCCAATAGTTCGGCGGTAGGGTCCGTTTGAATAGCCGAATCCAGGACGGTCGTTTGGTTTCGATGGAGACAGCTGCCTGATGTCTCTATCAATGGGGCCAGAATGAAAGCGGACGAAAGTTCTTTGTGCGTATAACTTAATGATCGTTTGGCTCATCTTGCAATCTCGTCTTGATATCTCAAATAATTCCATACCTGAGAAAAAATGGACCATGATGGAGAGCAATAACATGATGGCTGAAGAATTCATGAGAAATATTTGGTTAAACCAAAAAGTGATAGTTGGTTAAACTTATTTAAGCTCCCGAATGTCACTATTTGCATCTCATTCATATCCGACAATAGCGCAAACACCAAGAGTCCCATGGAAACAGTGCAGTCCGAAGAGCCAAACGTGAAGCCACAAAGAGCCACACGTAATCATATAGAATCCCCAGGGCTTTCGAATGGTCTCCATCCGCCCACCCCCCCCCCCCCCCCTAAGGCTCCATCCTCGGTTTTGATTTGGCAAAACGGGCAGTTGTGCCTAGCAAGATCCCCCATAGACTAATCGAATCAACAGACTGAATGAATTTATACTTTCCACCGATTCGATGGGGGACAGCACGAAACATTCCAGGGTCGTTTATCTTTGCTGACTGATGGACCTCTTCCTCGCGAAACCCGGGAAAAGCATTTGCTCGATGGGGTCAGCGCTGGACCTGAGCACGTCGTCGTCGAATGGCGGGCAGACGCGACAGGCGTCGTTTTGCTTCTGTCAGGCGGTCTCTGTTTTCGCCGACCGACCGCTGGCGTCTAGGAAGGCCGCATGCCAATTGGGAGAGGGAGGCGTCCTGGTCCCTGTCCTCTCAAAGCACCGTGTGGCAAGGGAAAGCGTTGGTGTTGAGACGAATAAACCAGGTGCGTCGATGCTGGATCGAAATTGCTTTATTGCCAATTGTCAATATTCGAGGAGAGGAGGCGGGCGTCATTTGTCGGCGTAAAAACAAAGGAAGGGGTTCGCCGAGAAGCAGGCAATGGCATTTGTCAAAGTATGCAAAACGCCCAGAGTTTTATCAAAGAATCCAGAGCCAAAGGCTGCGGGTCGCGATTTAGCAGGGAGCAACCTTTCCCATCCGAGCAGAGGATGGGAAGGACCGTTTTTATTAGTCAAGCGAACAAACCCTCAAAATCTCACCCTCATTCGCCATTGGATCCTGTGTCCCGACTCCTTTGTCAAATTAAGTCAGATTTGTCAGAATATCACCCAATCCGTTCGGAAGACTCGTCAGGGTCCAACCACAGAGGTGCAAGAAGATCAAACGCATTAACCTCGTGCAGCATGTTCCTGCGAATGGATGTCACCGAGATTCCTGTGATCATCTCCAGCCGCCATCGGCACATGCCCGATGTCTTCGAGGCGCCGCCCATCTATCAAGATCTGGAGCAAGAAGTCGCAGTCGTTGGCCATGTTTCGCTCATACGTTTGGGGCAAGGTTTTTAAAAAGACACTGACACAATGGAGCACGTGAAATGAAAAGTGGTGCCTCATTCGAACCGTGGGCGTCCGGACACGTTTTGTGGGAAGTGAGTTTGTGGGAACTGATGTGAGCGAGTTCATGGGCAAACAGATCGAACACACCTTCTCGTCCATTGGTTATGGGTAGAGTTGGATCCAATGTGGAAGAAATCCAATCGCCGCTCTGTTCTGTCTTGGTCCATATCTGCGTCTGGCTCGCCATATTGCCCGCATTCGCCTTGGTCGTGTGGTGCTTGTGAAAATGATGCAGCGACCAAATTCGGAACTTCACAGCCATCGCCGGAAACTTTGCTCCCATTCCATCGCCACCGATTATTGCAGTGCGATCAGCTCATCCAGTAACTTCCCACTGCCACCTACTCCGTTGCCTTAGACTGAGACGGCCTACACTAACAATGTTAGCCTATATTATCTGACAAGAAGGAATTTCTTTTCAAGGCTGCCGCCAAGTTTAGGCAGATGCACAAGTAGATGATTCAGAAAAATTCGAACTTGAGAGCCAGATAGACCTAGCAACCAGGTGTACTTTTCTCATTCAAGTCGATTTTTCCAATTCACCATGAACAGTTCGATTCCGTCGAAAGTAAAACAGAGAACTCGCCGATATGCCAGTGATCGAAGAGATAGATGGACATGGAAGGTCATCCTTACTTCTGCATGCCAGACCATTGTTCCAGCAATCTGCTCTTCCTCAGGCAGTTGCATGTGCATTTCATTCTGGTCGTCAAGCTCGTGCAGTACCTCTGCAGGCTTATGGAGTTGCATCGTCATTATCTCGAAGAGATCGACGAGGCTCGAAAATTAAAGCAAGGTAGCGCAACCGAGATCATGAGAATCGTCGCTCCTGTGACTGTTTACAAGTTTACCAAATTGGAACAACAGAAAACTCGACTTGCGTGAGTGACCTTGGATGCACGAGCGGCTGTGTTCCGAGCCGCGGTTCGCTCGTCTCGCGCAGCAGAACGATCATGTGGAATCCTGTCAATCTGAAAATTCAAAGCAGCTGGAAGTTCCATGGCATTCAAGGAGGCAAATCTACGCCGTCCTACGATCGTTCACATCGTCCTGCGAGCTCTTTTTCCTTGTGCCCAGCAGCCGACAAGTGAGCGTTTACGGCGCAGATTACTTGCGATCCTCGATCGTCCACACCAAATGTTCTAAATGATTGCAAATAAACTTGCCTCGCAGTCTGAAATGGTTTATTGATTGGTTGCTGATTTCTTGAAAGAAAGTAAAGAACAGAAAGGAAATAATCTCAAGTAACTGTAGCACGATTCCGATGAATCAAGTTCCATACCGTACCGATGATTCTCATTCAGATTGATGCAGAGTGTCTATTGAGTTAGTCAGATCATGTACAGTAAAACCCCGTGAAACTGCAAAAATGTTTGCGCAGATCTCACTGATCGCACACTTGTCGCTTCTTTGCTCGTGGACAGTCAAGTGAATTGGGTCGCCTTGGATAATTGTATGGGTTGTTTGATCTTGATTCTATCAGGTCGGGAATGGGTGCGATCATGGTGTACAGAAGCACAATTTAATTGAGCACGAGTTGAAGCAGGATGCGAATGTGTTCAGTCTCCACAAAAAATAGCAAGTTATTATTTTAGGTTTGACGTAATCTGGTCTCACATGATAATTATCAAAATGAGACCTTGCGCAAGAGTCACGTTCAGATTCGTAAAGGACAAAGTGATAAACGAGTACACATATATAAATTTATACCCTCATATTCACATCATAATCAAGCAATGTAAGACGGATCTGAATATGACGCCTAAAACACCAAATCTGAGCGAGGTGTAAGGGTAAAAAGGTGTTTCCTGATGAACAGGCTCGTCGTGAAGTTCTGTGTCCGCGTCATGTGCAAAATACTGCTTCTGCGAAAGGGGTTACTATAAGTTCGTCTCCTGGTCGAGAAACTCATGCTCGACACAACTGATCGAACGTACCATCAGGGAGGAAGCAAGACATCAAGTCTGGACACTCATCGTCAGTCAGCACTGTGGTTCTGACTATGGATGCAAAGCCAATATTCCTTTCAGCCTGCACATACCGGTTTTACTGCTTTAAATTTGTGCAAGATTCTTTCACTGACGTATGGTGCCCAGAAAGTCTTTGGTGGCCTGTCACACAAGAGGGCATATCAGCGCACAGCTCAAAAACGTTCGAAACTGCACATACGATGTTGCACAAGCCAGGAAGTAATAACAATAAGGTCAGTCAGCCCATAAACCCCCCTCCTCCCTTATAAGGTAATACAGAACTGTCGATTAAAACACATGACCGAGGATCCTGGATTACAGCTCCCACAAATGTCAGAAGTATCATTAAGAGGCGTTCAGGCCAGTCAGTCATCTCTAATTGCTTGCTTGATTCAAAATTGCTTCCATAGGACTTGTTCACACGTAAGAACCCCGGTGCTAAATTACGAACAGAAATGAGGAACTAACCATCCTTTAATCGAGCTTTCTAAGACGATTAGTGCGATCTAGATCGTCTGATCGACGGAAGTGGAAGTGTGAGGGATTCAATAAATATCTCAGTGTACTGAGAAGGTGAGCAATTAGAGAAGCCGAAAAACAACTCGATTTGCATAATAAGACCATCCGCAGTCACTGCTCACCCGTGATTCTCTTATCGTCGTCGTGACTTAACCCCAGTAATTATTGACCCACGCAATTCCAAGCCGGATAATCGGAAGGGATAGCCAACGTGATGTCCCATCCATCCGGTTGATCCCAGATTTGTCAACATCGATTCGAAAAAGGGACAATGGCTCTTTCAGCTGAGATCCTTGACGCAGTCAGCAATCAAAGCTGAGTTTGAACGTGGCCGGATGATCCAAATCGGTGGCTCCTTTTTCCTTTTATGTATCGGTAGGAGGAAGCGCGCTATAAAAAGGATTGACGATATCCTTGAGAATTCAGTTGAAGGAAGCAAAGCGAAGGAAGCCTTTATTCTATTTTCGATTTTCTCACAGAGAATATTGGATCAAATCCACGTCTGCTTTGAAATCATGATCAATTGGGAAACCGATGTGCGAAGGCAACAGGAATTGCCCAGGTGGATCAGTGCTCAATCGAATATGGCGATGGTGGCAGAAAATGTGAGTCAGTGTTTTCGACTGCAACAATCGAACGCAGTGGACGAAATTGTCGTCAATATTCGGGCTGATCAATCCATTGGAGGGGCAATAAGCGGTTGGAACGATCGTTCTTCAGCTAGTGGTCATCAGCCGTGGGCCGTTTGATCACTTGCCAATGGTCGAGGTTCAAGAGTCACAGAATGAGCTCACAGAATGCAGTTCCCGTTGTTCGCAAGGATTAGATATCGTTTGCGGTTCTTGTGCTCCAGACGTTTCAATGTTCAGCTTCTTTTTGCAAATTATCAAATGGTTTTCCAAAAGCTAGGTAGCTTTAAAAGCTGGGCAGCTCTGACCTTTCCTTGAGAAGTTTGTTAATCGTATAATACGATCTAATCGATATAAAAAGGCGCATGCATTTGCATCTGAATTTTTGTGATGTCTATTGGGTGCCATGAGAAATAAACCTACTTCAATCAAAAGCGCTTTATTGATATGCTACTGGTCATAGTTATTCACAGGACATCATGCACAAATTTATTGAGCTCAAATTGTTGCAGGATGCGATAGGTGCACTGTCAGCACTGTGATTATGGCTGCCGAAGCCCAAAGGCCCTCTTCCCATCTACACTGTACCGGCTTCACTGATACTCATTTTTCGGCGACTCTTGGCACCAAAAAAAGTCTCCTGTGGCCTATCATCAACTGGGCCTATCAGAAAATACTTCGTAATTGATCAAAACGTAGCTATTGATCAAACAATGATGAAATCGATCAAAGACTTAGCTAGCTAATATTTTAGTTTTCCCGCAAAAATATACCCAAACGTACGCAGGGTCGCCGCTTATCACACTTCTGCATCGAATTGGT
Source organism: Mesodorylaimus bastiani (assembly GCA_034700065.1). NCBI lineage: Eukaryota > Metazoa > Nematoda > Enoplea > Dorylaimida > Dorylaimidae > Mesodorylaimus > Mesodorylaimus bastiani. Next base: position 3,984 of record JAQGCW010000084.1, on the reverse strand, counting down.
GCGCGAGCAAAGAATCATAAAATTATTATATGGATGTGTGCGAAGAACCTTTTAGACAGGGTATCTGTAAGACTCAACCCAGGGGTGTGTCCAGTAAAAAAAGCCCAAGCACCCAATTCACAATCCAAGTTTTTCTAACAGGAAAAATCCAAAAGCCCGGATTTTCCCGAGGATAGCGGTTCATTACGTAGCCCTATGGGTCTGGTACCTACGACTGAGAAAACTTTTTGCGCTTTTCACTTTTGAATTTTTAAGCGAATTTTTGAATTTGGCGCGCATATTTAAATTTAGCGAGTTTTTTAATTTTCGCCAACCGTAAAAGATAGAAAGATGAGACTGCCGCCATTCGAAAGAGCATCTAAACCCGCATTGAGTGCTGTTTTGAAATCCACCGTAGCTCAAAAACTGAGACTTCCTGCGTTGATATCGCCCAAGCATCAAAATGTAAACCCCCGAAAATTCTGATGAATTTTATATCCAGAAGCGTGAACTTTTGGGAAAAATGAGACCATGTCTGCATACCTCCACCCCTAGGGCTATCGATTGATGCAATATAAACAGGGGGATCCATTATTTTACTGGACACACTTATGGTCGTTTGGGTCGTGTCTTACAGATATACCCTGTCTTAAGTACAATAATTTAGACCACAAATACTGTACGTGTTGTGTGAACAAACGCGAACCACAAACGCGAACCTCTACAAAACACACACGCACACTATCCTCCTTCCTCAACGGCACCCCCTCCTGTATTGCATTGTTTTCTTTACCCTGCCTCCATTTGTCGAGCAAAGCCAGCGCGACAGTCTCGTCAATCGATACTGTCCTCACCGCCTCCTTCTCGCCTCGTCCCGTTGATGTCACACCAGGCCATGACAACCCGACGAGAGACATATTCCGGTATCGCTTCTCGGCCTTTAGGCTAAGATCAAAGTGTAGTATCTGTTCTAATCAGCTTAATCTCTGATTCGTGACCCACGTGGTCACTTTGAGATTAACTCGATTTTTGGAACTTGGCGAGGTGTCGGGGCTTGCTCCGCCCTTGCCAAGGGTTGGCCCGGTATTGCAGTACCTCCGGGATCGGCCCATTCCCCCGAGGGGGGTGCTTCTATCAAAATCTGTGCCCAGAAGCTGGTGAGTGACCAGTGATCTGTCGAGGTCGGTTCATGGATTCGATATCGATCGATCGGTCGTTAAATCCCACGCAAGAGGACCACAAAAATGCATGCACTTCTTTGCAACGTGAGTGAGCAAGCTGATCAAAACTAATACACTGGACCATTCATCTACTTACTGCAGGTGCAATCGATTAATTGTGGTCGATAGTTCGATCAATCGACTTTCGACTCACACACAAGACTTTTTTTTTTCATCTAAAGTGTTTCACCCGAAGGCTCACACATTTCGCGCGCGCATACCCTTCTTCAGCAAAGAATTTCGGAAGCCACGTGTGACAAGACTGCAAACACCGACTGATTACTTTCCCGCCTTTGCTTGCTCAGTGATGTACGCAGTTTGAGACAGGTGTTGGGCGGCGCCACGTATTTTACGATATCCAACCGCTATCATCAACCGAGTAACCTTGAAAACGCCTGGCTTGCCTAACTTCCTGTGCAAATCGCAGTCGTCTCGCTGACAATCTTCGATGACTGTCTCCGGTCAAGACGAAGCCGACGGAGTATGACAAATGGTTGACGATAACCAGGCGGGCGACATCAGTGTCTCAGTTTTGGGGAAATGTGGGCCTCCGCTGTAAGTGGCAATGAGAACGTGTCCATCGACGTAAATCAGAGGAGCAGGATGGGTTTCGCCATTGCGAGGTTGAATTTTTACGCTGGACGGACGGGTCGAATTTTTCGGCTATCCACAACCATTGTTCCACAGTTTTTAGAAAAAGTTTGCAAAAGGGTGAGCGATTTTGCGATGGAGAATTCTCGTGTGGTCCTAGACATCCCGGAAAATCAAGCGGACACAGGCGTTGGCGAGTAAGTCGCGATCGACGACCAATCGAATCTTCAACTTCAATCTCAGGTAGTTGAAAGCTCGTCCAGATCAATTATCAACCATGGAAACAGTTTGGATTTATCTCTCCAATTCCCCAGTAGCCAACAGGAAAGCGAAATGCGTCAACTTCAACTCCGACTGCACATGCTCACTTGGAGTGTCGAGGCGCTCACAGTCGACACCAACCGCCGGATATCATGTTTGGAAGATCGAATCCGGTTTCTGGAGGCGGAGAATCGTCGATTCCACGAAGGCTGGTCGCAGGATATTGAGTTCGATGGACCAATGGGGGGAATTGGCGAAGAGCGAGGAACGAACATCGAAGAACATCAAGGAATGATCAAGGAAGGAGGTGTTCACGGAGGACATCTCGAAATGGGTGCGCCAGTTGATGCGTCGTTGGTTGGGCTCTTTCGCATTGATGATGTTGATGTGGAGAATTGACCATGCATTTTTCGGTCGACTAAGGAGACTTCCGACTTACTTGTAAGGGTTTTTAGAATAGTGAGAGCAGAAATTGTAAATGAAAAATTCCATTTCGTAAAAATGTGTGTATGTGAGCTGGAAACTAGTAAAATGAAATGTTTCAGTTGATCCAAAAGTCGGGAGTTCGAAATGCTCACACATGCGCCCCCTAGCGGTGGATGTCGGGGCATTTCAGCGAACACAGTCTCACAAAGCCTCAATCTGTTTGTGTGATGCGAATGCATGCACAAATTTAGACTGCTTTAGAGATGTACAGAGGCCTCCAAAATAAGTACACCCGCACATATACCAAACCAACCGCATGTAAATAGTCTCACAATCAGATAAGGTAGACAACCTTCGAAGTAAATGTCGTCATCACTGATAAGTGGTGACTCGTGCAAGACACGTTTTTGTGTTCATCCGTACTTGGGCTACTCACTCATTCGCATTGGCACATTTTCTTTTTGGCATTCTCACTCACTTTGGCAGCTTTCGATTTGGATTGGCTCACTTCATTATGATCTGTGCCATCCAACTCGATTACCAAGCGAACCCTGTAAAACTGTTGCCGTTTGGAAGCTCGTCACCAATGTCCAATCGCCGAATTGCTTGTCGCCAAGTCGTGCTTAGAAACGCTAGGCCGCGCTAGTATTCCGAACAATTGCCCAATCGAACAACCGTACGCGATGACTTCGCAGCCGTCGAAGCCGTCGAAGCCGACTAACCCAGCCGACAATAGTGTCAACGGCTGGGTCTGTTCTACGATCGATGGGGCCGCATTGGAAGCTGTCACCATTTTTAAACTCATTCTTGCTTGGTCGAGACAGACGCATGTGCGACACGCATGTGTCTGGAAATTTTGAAGAGTGTCTTATTCAAAAATGGATTTTGAACAGAGCGATCTTGTGAAACATTCGGGTAGTGGTAAGTGAAGACTTACATTGTTAGTTTGAGATTCACAATGGAGTGCTGATCAATGTTGTCAAGAACCACGTTTCAGAGCCACGAGAACGAAAATTCCCTCGAAGTTTCATATTATGCTTCCTCGCTTTTGTTGCGCTATTGTTTATAGTCGTGGAGGTCTGCGTTAGTGAAACATACATGCCCTTTGTCTATACATACGCCGATTTGGATTTCAGCTGGACAAGGACGGTCTCGATGGCACGTTCCGATTATATTCCTACTGTGTCTTCAACTTCACAGCCACAAAACCGGCAAGCGCAATGGGAATACCGACGAACTACGTTTATTGCCACTTCAGCGAAACTCAAAAATCAAAGAATGCAACCTGCGGCCAGCAGTTCAATGAATCGTGGGAATCTTACTTGCTCGATCTGCGATTGACCGACCAACAAGTAGGTACTTTTTTATTATTTCTGCTTCATCCGCAAACTACTACACGATTTATCAGTTGAGAAAGAGGATTTATGTTGTCGCAATGAAACATCGACTGCAAATTTTTAACTGCCATTGTCTTTTCAGATATCGCAAATCACGCCAGCTGACGATT
>JAQGCW010000083.1:0-17010 GCA_034700065.1 Mesodorylaimus bastiani | reverse complement strand
AGGTAGTCCGAATGTACCGGGCGATCCAGTGCCCAAGTATCACAAACAGGTTTATGTATATCTTTTGACCATGAAGGTTGTCTCACGGCTGCTGGGTCATATGGAATAGCATCGTCAATGCAGGTAGCGTAGTACCAGAACCGATATCAACATGAGGCAGATGATCAACGAGATGGATTTGGAGTCTCCTCGAGAATCGAAATCGCCGAAGGAGCCGAAGTAGAATGAAAGAAGCAGTGGTATGTGCAGAAAACGTTTGACCTGAGCAAAGATGCGTTCGAAGTACCACTCAAAATTTCTGTAGCCGCCGACAATGCACGAACGAATTTCCAATACTATGAGCAAGGTTTTAGGCAACGATGAATCGCATCAAAACACGGCGGCGATTATGTCATTATGACGATCGTAAGTCTTCGAAAAGATGATGGCGAATGAGTGCATATTACAGAGGATGAAAATTTATTCTTCTTTGATTTGTAATTGAAAAACGATGATTGACATTGCGATCATGGCCGAAACAATCAAACAGACGTTGGTGTACAATTCGCAGCTCTCCGAATATTAGAAATATCGTGCAAAGCATCGGGCGACTGAGGTCGCCCGATGCTTTGCAAGAGAAGGCGGAAGAAATTATTATCACTATCAAAACGGCAGCGGCAGCTTTATTGCGAATTATCACGATCGCCGACGTATTTGGGTGCGATTCATTGATGCTTGGAGCCATGTTCGGAAAGCTGGAAAATTCATTCATTGGAAAATTGAGGTCACCCGATGCTCCGGCCTTTTCGATGGCACACACAATGGAACAACATCATGGGAATCATCACCCAAATACCGCTGGGCTTTGGTTATGTCCATATTTTACTAATTTACTAAAATACCATTTTCTTTGTAGCACTGCCAGCAATTTTAACGATCAACGATCAAAAGCAATCGATCAAACGACCAAACGATCATTAACTAACATAAACAGTCAGAAAATCCAAGTTCGGAGGAATGAAATCGGTTCAAAGCAAAGTTTCAACTCTCACGTAGTCAAAAATCCATTGTTGAAACCTCGTTTACAATCTACAATGGATCGACGCCGTATTGACCGTGCCAAACGCCAACGATAAATTTTGGAACCGTTACAAGAATCGCTCGGTTTTCAGACGCTCGAAATCTGATGGAGAAAGAATTGCAAAGACGTATTGGACATCGTGTGCGGCCTTCATTTTGCTAGGCCTCGCCAAACCTTGACCTGACACTGTTTGTGTGGACTGGCAGAGAGAAATGAAAGTATTTATTTTTTGGGTCGGGTGGGTCGAGGGGCCAGGTGAGTGACCTCGTAATAGAATGAAAGTCGACCTTGTTTTTCATTCGGCCTTTTATTTTCGGACTGAGCGGTGGCGCCACAGGCAAAAGGGAACCGACAGCTGGAATCCAATCAAACCTGTTATTGAGCAGAAAAACATATGGCAATAGATAGGCTGCAGACAGCCAGCCAAGATGAAAAGGAAAGATTTCGACTGCGTGGGAAAGCAAAAAGCTGGCGGCCAGTCATATGTTAGTCTAAACAGCACTATGAAAGGGAACGCAAATGAATCACATCTGAAGGAAAGGGGCAAAATCTAATGACCAAAAATCAAATTGGAAAGCAAAGTTTAAAACTCAAATTTGCTCTAGGCGTTTGGTACATCTTGCACGCGCTGACGACCTGCACATTCATTTTCTCGATGACTATTACAGTATCTTTCTGGCGCTAGATGTGTAAATCGATTTGGTTCTCAATGATTTTATTGATCGCCGATCGAGCTCCGGAATAAAGACTGTTCGAAAAAAGCTTGAGATGGCAAATTGTACATTGGGTTGAAGGGCTTTAAGGAGACCTGCGGACACTTAAGACAAGATTGCACATAGGTAGAACCTATAGGTCTGCAGCCCATATTCAGAACTCTTTTTATTTGAGACATCCTTCTAAACCAACGATTACAATTTACAAGCAGCAACGATTAAACAACACATAAAATAACATTTCAATAATTACGTACATGCAGATGTAAATTCCTATGGAGCTTCATCTTCCAATCACATTTCATATCGAGCCGCATCTTGAAAATTTTCACGATTGAAATCCCAAACCGAGCATTGCGTGAATTAAAGCAGAGCCAACAAAGCCGCCGAATGGCACGAAAATATATGATCCATTTCGTTGAACCGCTCAAAATTACTACGCCCGCCAACATAGCGCGAATGAATTTTCCAGCTTTCCGAACATGGCTCCAAGCATCGATGAATCGCACCCAAATACGTCGTTCCAGCGATCGTGATAATTCGCAATAAAGCTGCCGCTGGCGTTTTGATAGTGATAATAATTTCTTCCGCCTTCTCTTGACAATTCGAAATGAGGACGATCAAGGCGATCGTGACCGACAGTACCAAGTTGACGTGGCGTATAATTCAAACGACTCCAGGCACGGAAAATACTGTGCATGGCGTCGGGTAATGGCGGATGATTGTAACGGTTCCAGAAATTATCGTTGGCGATTGTCGCGGCGATTCCAATCCAATAGAAAACGTGGATCATCAATAACAACGATTGGAGAGCGCTTTATTAAGACGAATCGCGTCCGAAACCCATCGAAGATAGTTGCCCATGCTGGAACTTACGAATTCGATATCGACGGTGGCAATTAAATTTTTAAAGAACGGAATTAGGATTAAGGGTGCACGAATCTCGAGTTACTTTCAAAAAAAGAAATTTGCAATGGATGTTCCCAACAAAAATGTGCCCCTTTATGCAAATTTGTGATTTAATTTGTTACTCTAATGCGAAATTTGCATAAAAGCGCACTTTCTTTGTCGGGAACATCCATTCCAAGTTTCCTTTTTTGAAAATAATTCGAGATTTGGGCAACCCCATATTGAAATGAGAACCGAAGCGATCGAGGAAGAGGATGAATCAATACAAATTGCTAAGTTGAACTGTAAAAGAACGAAAGAACGAAGAACGAAGAAGTGACGTTAAATTAGTTACGTTAAGAAACCTAAGAACGAAGAAGTTAGCTTCTAAAAATTGCTTGATCGGAAAACTTCGTGACTAATGTACCTCAATGGCATTTTCCGATAACTTCAGACAATTCTATCTCACTTATCATCTCTTCGTTGCGCCTACTTAAACTAGGCATGCCCAATGACCAACCCATGATTACTTGAAAGCTCCAATCACATTCTGAAACCCTGTCATCCCTACCTAATATCCCTGCGCATTATAGACGCTACTGCCAACTAAATCGTAATGATGCCAATTGCCATTGGACGCTGCGTCGTTGAAATTGCACGTGTATTGACTGCTGGCTTGCAATAATCGACAATCGCCACTATCGGAGTCGAAATCGAACGAGATACATCCAACGTAATAGATGCAAGCAGAGCCGCACGAGATCTTCGTCTGACCCTCCAAATATTGCAGTTCGTCGGCGATGTTCAAATAGCCGGGTGACAGGGATTCGGAGAAATCACCCCACGCTTCGTTGTCGCAGTCTGTAAACGGTTTTGTAGCGTCCTTAAATCACATTTTATGCAGAAGAGGGCAGTCGATGTTGAAGATCTCGGTTTACCTGGGGTCTTGTATGGAGTCGTGGTTTCCGGCGGTGCAGGCGTGGCGTTACAATCGGCTGTAAAGCAAATCGCACAAACTAACTCGTTAGTGAACTCAATCAGTCTTGCCAACCTAGCCGGAAACCGGCTATTTATAGCCGGTTTTGGAGCACAAAGCCGGTTTTTTGGGCTTAGCCGGTTTTTGAGTCAAAGGGGACCATTGTTTTATTTTTAGGTCCAAATTTTACTTTAGCCGGTCGTCCAGGTTTAGGTTGGCAATACTGACTCTACTCGATACGCTTCATAGAGTTCGGGCTTGTCAGTCGGAACTTTAGCCTAGGACCGCCTGTGTATGAGTCGAGAGGTCCAGGATAGATGCAAGGTCGAAGAGACCACTCCCCAGCTGTGTCTCCATTTGACAAAGCCATTCGCACCAGCTCAAAACCTACCGACAGGGCTCATTTCGCATCCGGTCGCTCCCCTCATTTCGCTACAATCCCGATACACCCAACCGCCGAACGTCAGTTTCATCGGATCGACCGAAAGGCAGGAACCATTCTTTGGTGGGTCCAATAACTTTGGAACGATGAGATTGAACGAACCGTACGGCTGACCGTCCAACCAGTGCCAAGCGCCGTCCATGTAGTACGCTCCGATCCAAGCGAAGAAATTTCCGAGCGCCTTGGCGTATTGTAGCAAGTACGTGCTGAAAAAAATTCACATATACGAATCTTGGAGCTGAAATATCGATATTCAGTTTACGATGCACCGCTTACAAGACTTCTACCCCAGCTCCGCCCTCTTCCATCATGGTATTCAGAGTGATTATGTACGAGGTCGGCTGTTGGGATTTGCAATAGTTTTGCCACGACCAGAAATCGCCCAACGGAACTGGCGCGGGCGGCTTCAAGTAGCAATGATCGGTGCCAGTCAATGGAAACTTCTTCCAGCCATCGGGGCAGACCAAAGGGCAACTGGCCGAAAAGGATCCTGAAGATAGAGACGGTCTCAAGGGTCGATACCAGTGGATTGGCAAGGACTTTGGGTCTCACCTCCAAGTAGAAATCCAGTGACAAGCACTACTAAGGTGAATTTGGACGAAATCTTCATATTATTGCGATCGTGGCTCTCAACCCTGGATCAGCCGAGGTTGGATTCCAATGCGAAGTGAAGAAGAGACTCACTATGGAGCAGTCCTTCCTGCAAGGTACAATTTGTACACCGATCACTCTCCTCTTCTGTACGCCGAGGGCGAAACGCAAGCTCCCCCTCGACCGAGATCGTTCGGTCACGACTCAACGCTTCTCTCGGGTCGTCAACGGTTACCTTTACAACACGATACCATCCTTCGCGAATTTAGGGGCTATGGGGAATCGAGAGCATACGTAAGAGATAATGGTTTAAGCAATTTGTTCTTCGTCTTTCGTCAGGGTAGGGTGCAGGGGTAGGACAACCGGGTCGCAGGTTATTGTGAATCATAGGCGAGTGGAAGAATGATATGTTTTGTCGTCAGGCTTGCTGTGGTGAGAAGCAAGTGTATACATGACGCGGATCGACCTGTCAGGATTGCCAATGACCAATGGATGGGAACCTGGAGTCGAAATTCAATTTTTTGGGGACATATATCCTAATTAAAATTTCTGGCTCAGATGATAACCAGATATTTCCCACCCACTCGAACAACCACTCAATCGTCAAGTAAGCTGCCGGAAGAATTCTCGCAGCTTGCACTGGACCTTGCAACCGTGTACCACGCGGATGCTACCTCGCTCTTTACTACCATACGTCATCAGTTTCATTATCATTGCAATACTACACTGTAAGCTTCACACCTATCAATAATAATGATTTACAAGCACAAATCGATCAAGACTTCGTTGCTAACCTCCTCTCCATCCTCCCTACCGTACAACTCCTACTACAACACTCCAACTCCGCGTAACTCGCCGTCGTCCTCCACCACCAACAGATCAATACGAGCAAAGGTCCCAAAGCAGTGGCTAAGCTGAGCGCTAACGATCGTCCGAAGAATATACGCGTCACCACCGGTATCGCGCCGCTGTATCGGGGCGATCCATTGCAAGTGTCCGCATAACAGGTACATATGTGCAGGGTGCTGGGCGGTTTCTGGACCGATTGTTTCGATTGCGACGGTGGTAGTTGGAGTATGTGATATTTATTATAATCTTGGCAAGAATCGCGTTGCAACCAACGGAACCACCGGACCAGAGTTTGATTGAAACCGTGCAAGAGCATGGTATCGTAGCAACCGCGGATGTAGCCGCGAAATGGGATGCCTGCAAAAGGAGGGAAGGAAGATTCGAAGTTTGTCTCCGAGAGTCAGTGATTTGGTCCACAGGGCGAATTATGATGAAGGTTGGCAGAGACACTTTTTGAATTTTCCGCTCAAATGTATGAGGTGCTGTGTGCGTGTGGCAGTGTGAGCGTTTGCACTAGAGAACCCAGCGAGAATTTCCAGTGTTAGCTATCATCTGGAACACTATTTAGCTTTTAAGCACAAAAGCTGGACTGTATCTTGAACCAACTGTGATCGATTTCAATGAGGACTCTTTTTGAATTTCCTACGCTTATGTATACGGTGCTAAGTGCTTGTTAGTGTGAGCGTGCTCAGCAACCGCCTAGGAGAACTATTATCAGACGAAACCTATCTGAAACGCTGTCTAGCTCATATCAAACTATTGCACTTTTCTTGAACTATCTGGAACCAATAAGAATTGCAAAACATTAAATTAACTAAAATCAAATTAAAAAAAATCAAAATATAAAAATCACTTACCAGACAACTCGATATCCTCGCGAATCTTTATACAAATCGATGGGCATTCGACCAGGGCGATTCCTCTGAGTGTGCCGGTATCATCGCATTGTTGACTGAAATTCATCGGCCTCGCGTATATCCTCGATAAACTTTGGACCCAGGCGCTTTCGTAAAATGGGGACATACAACTGTAGCAGCGGATCGTATCTGAAAGAAGTTCAAGGTTAGGTAGTGGGATGGAAAGATGGGACGGGTTCCAAGGCACACTGGGGCTGTAGATTGGAGATTTGCAACAGCATATGACATTTTAAAAATAAGCCTTGGAGTATATGAGACTCACGAAATCCGCACAAAAGGAGATTTGTCTAAGGAAATCATCCAAGGAATGGCTAAAGGCCCAAGAAGATCAGTGGCCCGTCACTATGTGGCCTTATAGGGCACGACACTATTGACATCAGCATCCATACAGGCTGTAATTTGGATCCAGCACTGACTGCAGAGAGCATCAACAGGTCCAGCTCTATACCGCACCTGAGTTGGGTGCAATCCTCTCAGTAGAACTGGCGATGTCATTCGACTGAATGACCAGAAAATTCATGAAATGTACAAGTTCCAGAAACATTCTCTGTGCGAATGATAACAAGTACGCCAAAAGCGCTGAGGGATCGGATCAGTAAAGAGTCAAAGAACACAAAATCATATCAAGGAAAAATGAAACATCACGAAATCTGCAGCACTCGGACCAAACCAACAGCTGATTCCTTCGGAGAGCACACTGGAATGGAGCTCTTCAGAAAACGGACTAATGGAAGAACGCTAGAGAAGCGTCGTGGCTTCCTCCCTAAGCCGAACCGCCCGAAGGAGAACCGATGAGATCTGGGCATGAATTTTATAGAGCGTCGATTTTAAGAACCCTGCTTACCGACCTAATGAGCCATGAAATGAGGGTGGCTTGGTGGACAAGGGGAGTGCTTAAATCAAGGAGGCCATCGATTCAAAGGGCCTTCATATGAAAACACGAGATAACGTTGTATGTGTCCAGTCCAGAACAGTGGTACATTTTCAAATTTCCCACGCTAGTCACTTTTTGGCGGGAAATTTTGAAAATTCTAAGTAAGAGTACAATCGGCCAACTAACCTGACACATGAGGATATTTCGATTCATTCCGCTTATCCGACAAGTCTGCTGTTGGCGCCACAAACAGTGGCACCTTCCCATTATTGCCATTGGCTTCATCTCGAATCATCACGTTCGGCGCTTCGCCCAAAAGTCTATCGTATCTCCTACGATTAGCCAATTGCTGATGTTGTTGACCATTGTCGGCCGAATTCGAGGATGATGAACCTCGATCCACCGAGATCTGGACTCGCTCCAGTACGTCTTTCATCTCGACTGCCCCGGCCGCCAATAATCCGATAGCCGGCGATCGCCGTCGTATTGATCCCAGAAAATACGATTCCTCCGAATCCATCGGTGGCAACAACGGGTAGTGGCCATGGGCGAGCCAAAATAGCAAGCACACGAACGTGGAGGTCGCCAGTTCCAAACCTGGGCAAGTCGGGAGCATGTCCCGGTTCAAATTTTCCAATTGGCGCGAAATTCAAAATTCCGTTGATCCACAGTCGTTCAAAGGTCCACCAAATTCTGGCTACAGTATACCATCAGACAAAGACCAATCGACAGACATCAAAACAGGTCCACGTTTCGACACTCCCAAACGTCGAAACCGAGTTAGGACCGATCGGGTTCCGTCCAGTCCGATCTCTTCGAAAGGACAATAGCTTCCTCCGTCCAATGGCAACAACGACAAGGGCTTACATCGTCGAAAATCTCAGTCTCGCTCTTTCTCCGTTTCACTTGTCGCCGAGTGACACCGACGTACGTAAATTGTCAACAAGTCCATTTTCGACTTCTTAGAAAGTGAGCCGGTATGACGACATTCGGAGAATCCGAAATCCCACAAAAGAGATCCTTCTCTCTCTCAGTCTACTTTAGCCGACCGACGTAAATAGGCTCCATTATGCATCGCAAAGCCATAATCATCTTCATAAGAAAGAAGACTCAAAGCAAAACGGTCGAAGCTAACGGGGCGCTTAAAAGCCACCCCGTCGGAAACGAGACGTCTTTCCTGGCCAAAAACGAGGCCAATTTTCCACCGAACGAAGAGAAAAGAAAGCGAGAGACGTCGAAGAAATTGCGCCAATAATAATCCAGTTAAGACACAAACACAAGGAGAGTGAAAGACAGTTCGGAGAGAGCGGAAAAAGATTTAAGCCCAACCGGAGAGGGCTTCTAATCCGGCTTTAACTAATCGCCGTTTCATCCTGTTCACTGTCTTTTACTCCCTTTCTCTCTTTCTGGAAAAGAAAATCGAATCGAAACCGAACGGAGCATCTCGAAAAATATTACGTTTCTCAAAAATGCCTTCCGCCAATTTCCACCGACTGAGCCAGTTGAGAGAAACTCGGACTCGAATTTATTTTTTCTCCAATCTCGCTTCAACACACGCTTCATTTACGAACCATACAAACCGAATAAATGCGATTTTCGGGGTGGGAGCCAGCAGATCTTTCGGAGAGTGCCGACCGACGGACCTAGGCCACTCGATGCAGACCTTAGGACCCTCGTATCTCGTCGGGCGGGACCGAAGGGTGACGACGGGTGGCAGTAGCCAAAGCTATCGATACCTTATTCGGTCAAAAAGTCCGAGCGTAGTACGAGTTTCTGTGGATTCCAATTCTGTTGATTCCTTCTCGGGTGAAGAAGGGGAGAAAATTGGCCCCTCTTTTCTTCCCTTTATCGGTTGCTCGGCGCCTGGGCAAAAGAGCGCGCGAGTTTAGTGCTCACCCGTATAGATTCGTCTTTCATAGAGGTCTGAGAAAGAAGGCGCTAGAAAAGCCTATGGTTCTGGATGGATGGGTTCTATCGGTGTAATTAGAGTGAATGAATGAGTTGTTTGGGGGAGAAAGTGCGGGAGGTAAATGGTAGTGGAGGTGTGTGGAAGACGGAGGAGTAGGTGGAGTCTGAGTAAAACCGGGCAGAGTGAGAGGTGCAGGGAGCTGAATCTGGCTCACAGATACTGTATTTCTCAGGAATGGATCAGGAAGCGAAACTAGTCTGGGTTCCAGAGACAAGAGACTGTGATATCTGTGATATCTATGATTGAGTTATGATTGAGTTATCGTTTGCGCAATTAGAATGTGGCAGTGCGATGAAGACCCTAGTAAATTGGATAATTGCAGTAATTGCAGGATAATTGCAATTTCTTACGAAATATCCGTCGACGAAGCAATGGCAGCTATCATGAACGCTAGTTACATGTTGCATTTGCAACATGAACTTCGACACTAGGACGGTGCTCGCAACTTTTCGGCCGAAGTTACTTGCAAATCTGTTGTTTTTAGCCAATCCGAGAATCCTTTTGTGTTTGTGTTTCATTTGCCAATCAATTGCCCGATATCAACTGATTTTGTGCTTGGTCGGTCGTCCTTGGTGTGCATGCAAGAACCCTATTTTTATTGGAGTTAACACTCCGCGTTTGGGCTAGACAAGAACCAGACCCTAAATTGAACCGATCGATCCAAACGCGGAGTGTTAACTCCAATAAAAATAGGGTTTTTAAAAAGTATTCCTCACACGCTCTCACAGAGGCGAGGTTCAGAGAGCAGGTAGGCAGTGTTCATCTTACCTTACTTTACCTGATCTCTGAATCTCGCATCTCTGAGAGCTTGTGAGGAATACGTGTAATTACGAGCTCGTGCGCGCCTGGATATTACACATCAAGAATTGAAGTCAGTCAGTGGATCATGCCGTGTGTTGTCTCCGGAGACCACACACGGCATTCTTCTTCAATTCTTGATGTGTAATATCCAGGCGCGCACGAGCTCGTACATGATATCCTCTGACTTGTGAGCCGAATAGAACCTGCTTTGCGAGATCCGGAATTTAGCAAAGGGCAAATATTACAACGCACTGCCACAAGTCTGTTGGGAATGTTTAGATCGTACATAGTTTGTCGGAGGTTCCAACAACTCTGCAAATTCAGGATTCTAATCATTCGATAAGCTGGAAACCATCACCTTTATCTCGAAAATGGTAACTGCAGCGAAATTCGACACATGCAGGTAAATGACGAGAAGTTTGTCAGAGTTTATCGAATTGCTAGCAATGTGTTTTTTGACAAACTTTAGTAAGTGCAGTACCAGAGCCGCGGCTAGAAAGCCATAAATCTCAGCTGGCATTCACATTTATAGCTCGATTGAAACACTGAAAGCCAGAGAACCACTTTGACACTTGACTCAGGTCCCTCTTGTTTGTGTTTGTGTGTAAATTTGATTGCGCAAAGAGCACCTTACTGCACGAGTCACGGTTAGGCTCTACTAACAGTACAGTAAGCTCTACTCTTGTAAGCCTCGCTCTTGATGAGTAGGTAAGTAAGCTTTACAATGTAAGCGTTATTGTTGTGAAAATACACAAAAGTGGTCGTCCAATCTTGATGTGCATCATCTCAACTCAGCTAAACTCAAATCTTGACTCAACCTTTGGATCACAGATTCAGATTTGCATACAGTATCAAATCCACACCTGATCTATCCGGTATGGCTCTAACTGTATGTTTCTTCACAAATTCCAACCACACCAAGGAAATCTCCGATCAAAACTCTATCTGACCCCCTAGTCGATCCTCGATGCCGTGTTTTTTTTTTACGAACTAACTTTGATTTACGACCTTCATGCTCGGAAGAATCTTTGCAGCCCAATTTTCTCCGCACTTACTCCATCCCTCTTTTCCTCCTAAATCCCTGCGTAGCCATAAAAAGGAACGTAACAAAAACAACTTCGTAGTATATGGAGAGAAAAAATTCATCGCCTCCGAAGCACTTCCCATACGCCTTTCCTCTTTCATTTTCGTTTAAACTTGTCAATAGGAGGAAACTTGATTAATCTAAGCGAAAGATTCTTTTCTATTCAAAGAGACACTCCATCGAATCCTCTCGGCGGCTCCCCTCTTCTCCGTAATAGTTTATCTTTGGCCTGGCAGCCATGCAGTCGATCGAAGACTTCGAGCTGCGAGGATGGGGAGGAGTAATTTATATAAAATAAATTGTCCCCTCGAGGAATAGCCGCCCCGAAAAAGGGAGGATGGGGCTGCTCCATACGTTTTTCCGAAGGACTCTGGTCATCGATTCTTGCCTGACCGAGTGGCCCCCGAGGGGCTCGTCCTTTTTACTCTTTCCTTCGTCTTCCTCCGCACTAAATTGAATTTGTCAGATTTTTATGAATAATCCATGATGCGCGCGACACGCGGTTTTACGCCCGTCCCAAGCATGGACGGGAGAATCCGAGACGCAAATCATCGCCGAATGTGGAATACCAGCGATAAATTCTGGCTCCTAATAAGGTATGGAGGAACCAATTGGAGCGAGCATAAATGAAATTACTTAGCTCGCTATATCCACGAGCCGTTTCGGTATTGAAAGGCAATGGAGCCCGATCAGTGCCCATTCATTCGTGGAAGAAGAGAGATCGCGCGATAATGAGTGGCAATCAAGCGTATATTTACGAAGTTTAGCCGTGCGTAAAATGAGAGGGCGGAGAGAAGAGAAAGGAAAGGCGAGAGCGATGATGCTGTATTACCGTGCTGGAACATAGAGGAGTTTCATCGTGTGCATTGTGGTTTTGAGGAAGAGATTTTTGAAGAAAAAAAAGTTGACGATTTGGAGGGTCGAAGTGGGAAAGTATGCATTCGACAGGTGAAGAGGAAGTGCAGTGATACAGTGGATATAAATATTCTGGAACTGTCAGAAGCAGAGGCACAAAGGCGTAAAAGTTGCCAAGAGCACATTAGTGAGACTTGCAACTAAAGTTTCGATTGGGTTGTTGCGAATCGAACTGAAAGCTACTGCATGCATGTATCTCGAAAGTTTCCTGAAAACTGAATGCTCGTAGGACTTGAGAGGAATTTGATTTATATGATTTGCAATCATTGTCAGTGTCCTCAAAATGTATAACACATGGCGAGAGGTATGTGAAATGTAACGCACTAACTGGTGAAGCTATTTGCAAGCTGCTCCAGGCTCACGGTGGATAAAATGCAACAGGTAGTTGAGAATTGTCCATGGCAGTAAAAAAACTAGATCCTCATAAGTGGTGTCAGTTTGGCGCCAAAATTCAACTAATCGACTAACGATTAGTTCATTTTTGCTCCATGAAAATGACGTCACAGTATCCCACGAGAATGAAGATCAAACAGCCAGCTCACTGAATTTTTATGGATCACCATGGACTCACATTGTCAGCCGACATTTTGCGGTTTGTCGCTAGTTGTCATGTTCATGCATTTCAAGCTCGGAAAACAATCACAGTATCATGTGCTATTGGCTACTTATGTTTCATACGCCGTATAAAGTACCCACTGTGATTATGTTCATTGATATTAAAACATTGTAAACGTGCGATACAACCACCAATTCCAAACTTGACAAATGCAGTCAATAATCACTCACAACGGTCTAGATGGTAGGACGTGCAAGTTCCAGAAGCCGTCATTCGGATTTCCATTCATCAGTAGAGCACTACAGTGACTAAAATATGCAAATGAGGGGCTCCAGAAAAGAACAGACATCATATGATGTCAACAGGATGCTTCCTCGGCCCTCATTACATCACTTGAGGTCTGGAGCTATTTAGAGGGACATATTCCTTTCTTGATCTGCAAGACATAGCGAGAAAGTTCATATTATGTTCCTAATATGCAAAATGGTATCCTCAGCACAACTGCGACTTTGCTATCCTCTCCGCACACATAGTCGAGTCCGCTTTTAAGAGATTCATACAGAGTACATCCAAAATATACTCTCATTCACCGCTGTCTCAAAAACCCCCAAAACAGTGAAAGAAAAAGTGACTGCCTATGCTTACGACAAGACACGAAATTTGATGAAGTCCTTGCACCCTAGTTCCCTGAAGCCCAACGCTAATTTCTCTGTTCGCCCCGTTCTCCTGCTTCCTCCATCCCTTCATAAGTCCAGTAGCCTTTCCAGTAGCCATCCCCACCTCGCCTCTTGTCTATCTCTAACCTCCGCCCTTCACCTCTTTCTCCCTCCTACTCCACTCGTCGTCATTTTCGAAAAGCTCATCATCGTCATCCCTCGGCCACGCCAAAGAAAAAATCATCACAAATCCCCCTTTCTCCTTGATGATCCTTCGAAAACCCTCCCTTCTGGCCCCCTCGCATATACCTCAACACACACGCCGGTCTATTCCCTTCAATTTCATCCTTTCAAAGTGAGCATCTGTCACCGACGTTGTTGTGTTGGGAGGACAACATTTTTCGAAAACTAGGAAACGTCGATATAATATTGTCAAACGTTCCATGCATATTTTATCATCACCAAGCCGAAGAGAGAAACCGCCCTCACTCATTCGCACACGTTGGATGGCCATTCATAAAAATATTACGTGCACTTTTTTTAAAGGAAATGATCACAATTTAGAGAGTCAGTCGAGAGTTTGAAAAAACGAGAAAAAATGTGAAGCTAGTGAGAGAGGAGAGCGTGGAAAAGTGAATTGTTTTCTCGAGGAAAAAGTAATTCGAGGTTATGATGAGAAAGAAGGTGTTTTCTTGGCTAATAGAAGAGCAACGGGACCTAATCTGGGCTAGAAGGAAGGTTAGTTAGTCTTGATGGAGGTGGTCCAGGTGTCAGCACATCATGAGAACTGGAACCCAGTTACCCTGCGAATCACTTACCCAAAGACCCATTTGCCCAGAGACCCAGGCCCAAATAACCAGCTACACTGACAATGAGACCCATTTACTAAGAGTGAGAGTAAGAGTTCACGAGGACGAAAGAATCACAAAAACACAAAAACTTGCATGAAACCACAAATCACTTAAAGTGATTTGCGATTTCATGCATCCAACCACAATCAAACCGCCGTGTGTACTCACGTTTATTGATATTCCTCACAGCACCGCCATCCTCCGAGATCATATCCAAATCGGATCCTAATGAATTCGTAAATGCTCCGACTGGTGAGATTAAGATTGACACCAAAATCAATGAGATCAAATTATTCAAAATCGTCATTGAATCAAATTCCGATATTCTCTTCGACCACCTCCTTCTCCTCCTCGACGAAGACCTCACTAGCCTCATTTCCGACTGGTCACTACTCGTTGCTCCAATTGAGGAGGGAAAATCCATTAAAAAATAAATCCTCCGGGATAAGTCATCCATTACTTGTTTGTCATCAAACTTTCGACAACGATGATGTCCGGAGAATATTGAAAAGTGGAAATTGGTAGTCACCAGCGGGGGGTGGTGGTTCTCTTGTTTATCCTCGATCCTCCTCCCGTGTCATGTTCTCGTCGATGAGGACACCGAATCTGACGGATGCCAAATGTCCACAGTTCCGACGAATGTCCATCAGTTTACTCCGAGAGAACTCGCAGAGAGACGAAGAGGAAATGTCAGTCGGTCGGTGGTCGGGTTTGGCACATTCCAGTCAGAAGGGATGGAGGGAAGGAGGGCTAAAGGGGATCATCGAGATTCACCTAACTAATGCTTTTGACGTTTGAAATTCTTGCCGCATTTTCCGAGAGAGAGAGAGATGAAGTTTCACTGGACTGGCCAAACACGAGAGAAAAGGGGAGGAGCTTATTGTGGGCTCTTCGGGAATGGTTATAGATAGAATTCGATGGGTAGCCGTGAAGAGCCATCCGAGTATCCGGGCGCCCATGATCGCGGTCTCTGGTCACGTGATCATATCGATAGACTGAGTGACCGGTGTGTCAAGCTCAGATAGCCTTTGGACCAGCCGCCCTATTTTCGCCCTCGCCAGAACCAGGCGAGTAAGCCGAGCGTATGGAAAACGGAAGTGGAGCCGACGGACGGACGGACCGAGGACCGTGAGACGACGGCGAGACCAAATGAAGCGGCGGGTGCCCCGAAACCGAAACCAACCGAGTCGATAGGAGCCAGTCGGTCGGGTGGTGAGGACCAAGGTGGACAAGCTGATGGGGGGTGGTCGAGGAGGGAGTGAGGGGGGGAGGGGGGCAGAGGGTAAAGAGGATACATGCACGAAAACGAGACTGGGGAAAATGAATAAGCATAAACCGTCTTTTTCTTGGATGAGAGAAGCGGCTTTTGCATGTTTGCATATCTGGGAATTGTGTTTCTTCGACGGAAAGAGAGTGGAAAGAGAGAGAATGAGCAATTGCGTGCTGGTGGTGGTGTTGAGAGGATTCGAGTTTTGGCGAGGATTCAATTAAGGAACCATGGGGGAAGGGCGCGGAGGCATTGGGACCTTGAGAAGTTACATAGGGCATGCAGGATTTGTAAAAAGCAGCTAGAGGTGCAATGCAACGCCACTGGTTTCTACTTGGTCCTAATTGATAAGCGCTGCTCTGTTAAAAATTGCGATCTGTGGCACAGATGGTCGCAGTTCGAAAATATGATATGAACCTGATGTTCGAATCTGCTTTTTACGAGAGATGTTAAGCTCGGAATCTACTAACTCGGCAGGTTGTACTCACGATCTCATCATCTACTGCTGTGCAGCAGGTAAGACGTTTGCCTCGTCATCAGCGTGATCAGGTCAGTAAGGCTGCTGCCGCTACTCCGACTCAGTCTGAAACGGCTTAATGTACTGCAGCCACGATGCTGAGATCTTTACACTGAGTAAGCGTCAATTAAATTCGAAAATACCGTGAAATACTTGGGCGTCCTCTACTCTTCCGACATGAAGTTTGATCACGTCGATCTCACCGGCAGACACTGCAACGCCATGCTTGGGACTTTACGTCGTACGATCGGTTCCCGAGCTGATCCGAATATTCTTCGTCGAGTCTACGATGCCTGCGTTCGATCCGTTTTGGAATACGGAGTGGTGGCGTGGGATCCCATACTCGCGTCGGATATCGCCGAATTGGAACGGTCTCAAAAAACGCACTTCGTTTGTATCTTCAAGATTTCAAACTCGATTACAACGTAGGTTTACAGCGCGCCGGTTGGACGTCGTTGGCTGATCGTCGGAAGCAGCTGAAGGTTTTGCAATTATTCAAATTCGTCAATGACCTTCAGGATTTCGATCAATCCCGATTCGTGCGCCGATCAGACTTTCGGTCTAGTACTCGAAATGGAAAAACGCCCGTTTTCGCCTTCTACGAACCATTCGCCCGTTCCGAATCCTACAAACAATCGTTTATCTACTCGGGCTGCAATTTATGAAATCAAATTCCTGCGGACGGTTTTATGCAAGGTGATGATTTGAGAAGTTTATCGAGTTTTGCTCAAGGACTACAAATTCAAGTGATTCTTGCGTATGTATTATCGAAATCATACTTTTTCTCTTGTTTCTCGATTCCGTAAGGCACATAAGTGTTTGATCGAGAATAAAGCATTAATGAATGAATCGCGTGAATTCCCAAAGTTGCTCAGTTAGCCGTGTCCTTACGCGTGCCTCAACGTCCTCTGTTAGCCGTGTTATTTCCGATCGATTTCGAGGACGACGGACGAGGACAAATCGATTTCCTTCCAATATCCTTCGCAAGTAGTTCATTGAAAAAATTTCCTTTATCAATTATTCAATTACAAATTCACTTTAATCGAATTGTTTCTTCAAAATTTCCCTTGTTTTTACAAAATCT
>JAQGCW010000082.1:0-17144 GCA_034700065.1 Mesodorylaimus bastiani | reverse complement strand
AAGGTGCCCAAATCGAATTCAACCAGCACCCGGACGCCGCAGAACTGGGATGTCTACCTGATGCCGGAGACCGGAATACTCCAAACCAATTATCCGCCGATGAAATTGATCCCGTACTCGATGAGTACGTTAAAATTGAGCGTCGAAAAGTTCGTGACCTTGTGGAATGATCGATCGACGTGTTTGAAATCGGAGGAAGTCGGGCACGGATACTCGGCCGAACGATGCACGGTCAGTTGCTTGCATCGGAATTTCGAGAAGCGAATGAATTGCTCGTTGATCTATTTCGACACTGAGGCGATGGGAGACGGCGACCATCGGACTGGACGATCGCCGAGCGCCTATTGCAATTTCTTCGACCTCGTTCCTGGTCGTAATGTAACATACCGCAAATTCGTCAATACGGGTGCCGTCAATATGATCACGCCCGAGGAGCGAGTGAAGTGCATGACGGACTGTCCGTTCCCGTGCGAACGCCTGATCTATACATCGACCGTTCATTCGTCGGCGCCAATCGCCCTGTCTGCGGCCGATTTCGTGGAGAATGCCCGTCGAGATAATATGACCCTGGTCGAGGTCCAAATCGATCATACGGCCATTTGGCGCGGCGGAATCACGTCCCTGGCCGAAGTGAATACGTATTCGTTCGCTACTTTGTTAAGCAATTTGGGTGGGTGCCTCGGGTTGTTCGTGGGGGGTACCATATTAACCGTATTCCAATTTCTCCTGTGGTTGGTGAACCACGCGCTGGACGTGAGGGAAAACAGGACGTTGGGAATAGTTGGATGACGAATCGATCGAGGTCGCTCCCATGTGACAGTACTGAAAGTCGGACTGTCAGTGACATCAGATAATGGGACGTTTCATGTTGGATTGCTTTGGGGAGTATTCGTTGCTTATTTCGAACTAGCCTGAGATATAGAAAGTTATGATTGAATTTCGAGTAATCTATTCACCTCTTGAGCGAGTACTGTTGAAGCATGGTTCGAGGACGAGGCGAAAGGCCTTCTTTCTTTTAGTGGGATTTATGGTATCCGGATGTTTCGCCCCTAAACATTTCGCCCTCGAACAACTCGCATCTGGGATGCTTCGCGATGCATCGATCTTGGTTGTTGAGTGGAAAATCGATGCACTGATCAGATAGTTACTGATCACTGATCATAATCAGCCGGCAGTCACCTCCAAATGATCTTCTACTAATGTCAGTTGATCTGAAATCCAAGATCCAAGTGCTTCGGAGAGATTAGATGACTCTGATCTCAAAAGAGCATGAAAGAACTTGAGCTAGGTCAGAATCCGTTTTGTGCTCTTTGAACCGATGCCCTAGGAACGTCTTCTCAAAATTGCAATGTGGGCTCGTGGAGATCACACCGGCGGCGCTCAGTTGATCAGAACGCTTCCGAAGAGCATTGCATTGAAACTGTGAATTGGATGCGCGGAGATCACGGAGATGCGCGGAGAGATGGATTGAGCGTGTAAAGTACCGTCACTCCTCCGAAAGGCGCCGCCCGGAAAGTGTAAAGCACCACCACTCGCTCGCCGCCGTGACTCTCCCGTCAGTCGTCCAGTTTACGCCCGTGCTGAGAGGTCGGCTCAGTCGGAAACTCTCGCTCGTTCTTCGTGTGGACGCGTGGAGGATTTTGATCAAAGACGACTCGAAGATGACCAATCGGCCGCCGCTCAACTGGCAAGAAATCCAATGGCCGTGCATCCCTCGCCAAGGTTTAGCCAACTTGCTCAAAGCTGAGGGCGACTTCTTGTTGCGTACGAACGTCGCCGGAGATCGAGTTATCAGCGTCAATTCGGATGGATATATTCTGCATTATATGCCACATCACGAAGATACGGTAAGCAAATCCTAATCTTACTTCTCGGTTTCTTTTGCAATTTTTACTTTTGTAAACTTGGAATAATCTTTCTTGAGTTAATTTTATGGTTTTCTTTCTTTTCAGTATTATCGGTTCACCACCGGAGAAAAAGGTTACAAGACGTTGGAAGAATTGGTGAAGCATTACTACGAAAGCCAAGAACCGCTGGGACGATCGATGCTGCGTAATCCGATCTACAGGTGGAACAGGACGATCGGATTGGACGACCTTCGATTGCTACGCTACGGCTACGTCCCCGGTTGCTGCGAACTACTTGGCGAGGTGAGTCGTGTTTCGCCTCTTCCGTTTTGCCTCTTTTTCTAACCACTTTGCTTTTCTCAGGGTAACATTGGCTCTACATGGAAGGTTGAAATGGCCGGCGACCAATTTTCTATCGACCCCGTTCTCAAGATCCTCAACAAAGACGTCAACGAACGAGATCGAGGAATGTGCGTGGCCGAAGCCAATATCATGTCGCGAGTGAAACACAAGAACATCGTGCAGTTGGAAGGAGTGAGCTTCTTGGAGAGGCCGACGATCGGCACCGTTCCAATGTCCAGGATGGCCTTCGTCTCTGAGTTCTGCAACGGTAAGTACCCTGTTTTGTCCTTTTTAATCTGTGATTAATAAAAATAATTCATGTGCTTTTCAGGGGGTCCGTTGACGAAGCACAATCTCAACGACCGTGGCCGCGCGATAGCGTTTTCCCATGTCGCCCAAGGTCGAGCATTTGCACAAGAACGGCATCGTTCACGGGTGAGTAGAGTATTTGGCTTTTCTAAGTCAAATTAAAATATGCTGTATTTTCCAGAGAAATCGCGGCCCGCAACTGCATGATGCGTACTGGTGGGGAATTTATTGCCAAAGTCGCCGATTACGCCTGGTTTCGATTGGCACCGGAACACTACAAGTTGGCATTGCAACGTCGTCCGCCCATCTACTCGTCGGCACCCGAGACTTTGGACAATTATCAGTGGACCCAACAATCGGACATCTACAGTTTCGGTGTCTTCATGCACGAGGTAAGCGAATTTTCTTTGCCTTTCCTCGATATGCAACCCAAACGGATCGCCGTTCCTTTGTCTTTTCAGGCCAACAACGGCTACAAGAATCCTTACAAACAACATTTCGAAGCCAAGAAGATGGAACCGAAACAAGTGATCGCTAGCTTGCGCGAAGGATTCCGTTTGCCCTTGCCTCCGACGATGCCCGAGAAGCTGCGCGAATTGGCCCAACGATGCATGAACGGCGATCCGAAACAACGACCCTCGATGGCGGACGTGGTGAAAATCACTCAAGAGTATTACCAAAGCCTCCAGAAGCCGTCGAAACCGCCGGAGAAATGATGATCCATGATCCTGATGGTGATGAAAGAAATCCCGATGGTGATGATCAATGATCAATGTTGATGATTCGTTGTGCGTGGCGTGTTTGTTCGTGTGTGGATTCTCGTTCTTGTAGTAATGACCAGGATGTGTGAATGATGTTCGCTCTCTTGGTCGTCTTGATTGATTCTAATCGCTTTGATCAGCGACCAACTATTCTCCGTTGGTTTCAAAAAGTTTGTTCTCCACCTTTATTTCATTGTGTATGATTGATCTCTATTGATTCTATTCGTTCTCTCGCTCTCAACCACTACCAGTCTCCACACTCGGGGTCCCTCCGAATCATGTCCAAACCCGTGTCCGTCCGACCGTAAAATTAGGGCCACCCACTTTGACCATTGGTCACTCGGTTGGAGCGGTCCCTTTCTCCGCGTCACACCCGCTTGACTCTGAACAATAACGAATCCTAATCGCCTCGTGTCATCTCAGCGCCTTTTCTCCGAAAGACAAAAACTCGTCAATCTGGTTCTTCTTCTCGTTTTTACGGAATGAGTACTGATTTTAGTCGCGCCCCGTTTGGCACGAGCCTTCGGGGCGGTCTCCATTCTCGTCGAAACTAGACTCCTCGATGGTCATAGATCTCGGTCAATTCGGAACTGGTCGAGACTCCGAAATGGTATTTATAGAGGAGCCGACCGTTATATCATTAGTTCCAATTATTCAACTTTTCTTCGAATCGCGGATCGAAAATGACCACGACGGATTTGTTGGCCTCGACGGCCGTCGCCTTGAGTATCACGGCCGTGTTGGGCTTGTGTATCGCCGTGCCAATGCTCTTCCAGAAGGGCTCCAGTCTCAAATACGATCTGGCCGAGGGAATGAACGAATTCAAAGTGATCACCGACGAGAGTTGGCAACGATTGGTGGCCGTCAAGACCGGCCGTGTGGCGAAGACGCGTCAAGCCCGTCTGACGCCGCCTTCTCCGAAGAGCAGTTGCAATTGCTATCAAGAAAACCCGTGTCCGCCCGGACCTCCGGGTGTGGCGGGTATCGACGGCAACGACGGACTACCAGCACCGGCCAACGGTCCCAAGGGCGTCGCCGGTCCGGCCGGCATTCGGACATCGGCGGTCACACCGCCCTCGTACGGTTCGTGTCGCAAATGCGAGCCCGGACCGAAGGGCGAGCCTGGACGTCAGGGCATTCCGGGCGCTCAGGGAGCCCGCGGGTTCATCGGCGGCCTCGGCCGCGCAGGAAACAACGGCGCCTACGGTCCGGCCGGTCAACAGGGACCGGGTGGCGAACCGGGCAAACCAGGGCGTCGAGGTGATAAAGGAGTGCCGGGCACGGATGCCGAGCACATTCGGAAGGGCGACCCAGGCACGCCTGGACCGCGAGGAGAAATGTAAGTCCCCTTTCCCTTTTGTAAGTCCCCTTATGTGGCCTCACATTTTCGGCTCCCCTTTCAGTGGCATTCCCGGACGTAATGGCGAACCTGGACACCCGGGCAAGGACGGCAAAGAGGGCCCTGTAGGTCCGATCGGACCACCCGGAAACCGCGGATATGACGCCGAGAAAGGGCCGGCCGGAACGCCGGGCAAACCCGGTGGTCCGGGCAAGGACGCTCAATATTGCCCGTGTCCGAAACGTTCCAAATCGGCGGTGGCCAAATTGAAGAAGGTGAAAGCCGCTTGAAAAGTGATCCAATTTTGTCTTCACTCACTTATCGAGGTTAGAAGGTTTCTAAACTGATCACAATGCTCAGGTTGATCATAATCAGGTTAGCCAATTACTATAAAACTGATTCTTGATGAAGCTTACTGTTAGAAGGAGTAAAGCAGTTTCTTCTTCCCTGGCGACCGTTGCATGGCGCACTCGAGTGCCCTCTAGGCATCCCACAGGGATTAGCAATCTAGATCGGATAATCGTTTCCAAACTCTCCGGTTGACAAATCAGACCTCAGTTGTCCAACTACAAACCAGCAGTTTTCCCTCCACGTACCCAAAGCCCTTCGAACCTTCCATCCGTTTGGGGGGGATCACCAGAACCAGATGCCGTTATGCAATTCCCGCACAGAACAAACTAAACCGTAAAACGGTGCACATGCCCGCCTTCCTCTCGCCAGTTTCCACGATCTGCACAGAACCAGTCTGGAAGAACTCTCTACTCTGTTCTCGCCTACTGCCAATTCCAACATCCACCCGCCCCATTTGTCGTCAGTCGACTACAAACTCTGTGTGTAACTCCCTTCATTCTGAAAGTTCCCATCGAGCTTATCACTGGCGTGAAATGAAGCTAATAACAAAATGCTAACCTCTCGTCGGACTGATAAGGA
This sequence comes from Mesodorylaimus bastiani, assembly GCA_034700065.1. Lineage (NCBI taxonomy): Eukaryota > Metazoa > Nematoda > Enoplea > Dorylaimida > Dorylaimidae > Mesodorylaimus > Mesodorylaimus bastiani. The sequence continues at coordinate 11,616 of JAQGCW010000082.1, read as the reverse complement.
GCTCTTAGACGGCTACTTGTTTTGAGCTCGTCCAAAGCGTTAAACAACATGAATTCGGCTTTGGTTTTTGCCATAAGCGCCGCGGCTGGCGGATCGTCGTTTATATTCGGATATAATACCGGCGTGATTAATGCTCCGGGCGAGGTGAGATATAGATCGCTTTTCCAATACATGGATCGAGGAGGTAGGCAATCGAGCCAGTTACGCTCTCTCTTTTAGCTCATCCAAGCGTGGATCCAAAACGAATCGTATCCGAACACATACGGACGTCAGATCAGTCGACAACAGGTCGATCAGATTTGGTCATGGATCGTGGCCATATTCGCCATTGGGGGAATGTTCGGCGGCGTGTTGTGCGGGTTTGCCGCCGATCGATTCGGAAGGTAAAAGGAAGCTTCAATCGTATCGATTGATCGGTTGGTTATACCCGAATCTTTGGACTGATTTGTGAGACCTGATTCCTTTGAAGGAAAGGCGCCATGCTACTGAACAACGCGATCGCAATTTTGGCCGCGATCCTAATGGGAATAAGCAAAACGACGAATCTGTTTCCGCTTCTTCTCGTCGGACGATTTCTTATCGGATTTAATTGCGGTAAGCTTGTGGAAGCTGCCAGATATGATAGCTATCTAACCAGACTCGCTTCCAGGATTGAACACTGGCCTCGCTCCCATGTACCTGACCGAGATCGCGCCGTTGCATCTGCGCGGCATGTTGGGCAGCGTCAATCAACTGACGGTGGTTATTGCAATTTTGGTCAGTCAGATTCTGGGCTTGCCGCAATTGTTGGGGACCGAGCGGTTATGGCCCGTGCTTCTCGGTAAGCGCCTTCTTCGTGGATTAATGACGGTCGAGCTTTGAATATGAGTGCTTTCAGGATTGACCGCCCTGCCCGCCGTATGGCAACTGATCGCATTACCGTTTTGCCCGGAAAGTCCGAAGTACTTACTGCTGATTAAGAATCGAGAAGAGGAGGCTGCCGCGGGTGAGTTCATTGGGAAAGTCATTCGCTACGCCTTCGATCCTGTTGGGTCTTGCTGGTCCCTTAGTGGGAACTGACCGCGGAGGTTTCTCTTCAGCTCTGACTCGACTCAGACAAACCAGCAACGTAACAGATGAGATGAAAATGATGTTGGAAGAAGCCGAACAAGTCAGAAGTGCGCCCAAAGTTACGTTCGGAGATATGTTCCGCAAGAGGGCGCTCGCGTGGGGGTTGATCATCGCCGTGGTCATGATGCTCGCTCAACAATGTTCGGGAATCGTAGTGGTGAGTCTCAGCGACGACTGTTTGAGTAATTGGAACAGCTTTATGATCCCAGGAAACGAACCACGACATTTTGCATTCAGACGTTCTACTACTCCACAATCATCTTCCGCGATGGAGCGCAAATGAGTCAGGACACGGCCGCCGGAGCAACGTTGGGTATCGGAGTGGTCATGGTCCTCATTACGTTGGTCTCTACGGTCACAGTGGAACGTTTCGGGCGCCGTGTGCTAATGCTGATCGGAATGGCTGGCATGTCCGTAATGAGCGTTTGTCTGGTCATTACTTTACACGTTTTGGTAAGAGCTTCGAAAACTGGATAGTCGCCGCCTTGTCCAAGAGCGAAGGTTTTAGGCTACCAAAAGCGGTAACCAAACGGCGGCCGCTTATGCATCGATCGCCTTGGTCTATTTGTTCGTGAGCTTCTTTGCGATTGGTCCAGGTGCGTTCTTGTGTGACCAGCTCTACTGGTCCGGTTTACTTCTAAGTAGGAATGCTTATCGCTTCAGGCAATATCCCGTGGTTCTTCGTCAGTGAGCTTTTCGAGCACTCGGCCCGCGGCAAAGCCAATACGGTGGCCGTCGTGATGAATTGGTTAGCCAATTTCCTAATCGGAGTCTCGTTTCTTCCTTGGAAGGTAAGCGATTTTCATCTTGGGGTCTACTTTTTCGCGTGGCTACCCAGTGCCTGCCACCCGGAGGATCAAGCGATCGCTCACTGCATCCTGTTCCTTTCAGGAAGCAGTCAACGAATTCAGCTTCCTCCTCTATCTCGTATTCTTGATCATCTTTGGGACATTCATTTATTTCTATGCTCCAGAGACGAAAGGTCGCTCGTATCGAGACATCTCGGCGGAGCTCGAACGGACAGCGCCGCGATGTTTACCACATTCGTCTGAGGATTGATCCCTCAGATACTGTATTTGAAAATGTATGCATTGGAAATGTAAAAAAGCGGTCCAGAATATGGAGAGTGCCTTGCTGGATATCGAAAGTGAATAGCTGATAATCGCAGTTAGCGCAATTAGCTTAATTATTGTGCTCTGACCGTGAGTGCTTTCGACAAATTAGCGCAATCCGGATGTTCAATCGTCCACGATGGTCGTCAAGCAATTTTTGGACGATCCAAAAGCGACACTGCACTCAGTCGACATTGCGGACATCATCAGGGCTCGGAAACGGCAGGCTGCACTGAGCGTCATCGGCATTGCGATCACATTGTCAGTGTCTCGCTCCAGGCTATCAGCATACAACAGACTTCCGAGCTTGCAAGTCAAGTCTGCTTGATTGCGACCGAGCGTTCGACGTCATGGAAACCTTGAAGCGCTGTCTCCACAGCTCGAGTCTTCGCATGATCTCGGTGATCGTGATCGCCGATAAGAAATCGGCCAAAGCTGCCTGGTCGATGGTGGCCATCGGATGTTCGACGTTGTTTCTGGTGTTCATGATTCAATCAATCTTGATTTTCTTACAATATCCGGTTTTGAGTACGGTCAAGGTGAAGTTCTTTTTCGGCTTGATTCCGGTATGTATTTTGGATCGATAATTTCAAACGCTTTGATAGGTCGATTCCGATCGTCTGGAATTCCCGTCCGTCTCCGTTTGTCCGATGAATCCGTATAAACTATCGGCGATGATCGAAAAAGCTCCACAACTATATCGGGCGGTATGTATGGCTGCTTTACGATCACTGATCAGTGTTGATCATTACGATCATCTTAGCACTGAATTGCATTCTACCGTCGGCGTTTAGCTCAGCGAATATAGTGCATCCATCATCGCCAAGGAAAACAGGACCAAACGACAAACCGACGAATACCCAAATGCTGAACCACCATATCAAATGTCACAAGATTCTCTCTCTCCAGTTGATCGGGTCAGACTCCGTCAGCGCCGAGCCACCCCAGCCAGTAAGCGCTGTCACTGCGATCAACCAGTACCCGGAACTATTCTTCTCGTTCGCTTTCAGATATCATGGACAATGTTGGCAAGGTATTCTACGCGACATTTCTTCCTGATTACGCGACAGACCCCAAGATCGGTACAAAGAGGCAATTTATGCTAGCCACCGATTCCGAGTTGCCCTTCGCAGTCACCATAACCAACAAGGGAGGATGGAGCCCGACAACAATCACGATTGACAGCTCGCAAGTCCACACGGTTGATCTCGATCTGAATCCTGTGGGAGCGATGACCGGTTTCAAGTTCGAAGGCGCCAACGATTTCGTCCTCTACAGTATGAGCAATGGCGACTACACGGCGGACGGGACGCTGCATTTACCGCTGGACGTACTGGGAACGGAATACGCAGTGCTCGGCGCAGTTGGGGCAGGTGAATTTGCCGGCGATGCCTTCATACTAATCGTGGCTACATCCGCTGGCACTTCGATCACTGTTACCAAGCCCGGTCAGTCTCCCACGATATACACAGGGAATGAATTGGACGTGATCATCGTGAATAACGGGAAAAGCGATCCCTCTGGAACTATAATAGAATCAAATCATCCCGTCGCTGTTCTGAGTGGAAACGACTGCCTCTATTTACCGTCGGGGTGCACTGGATGCGACATAGTGTTCGAGCAGGTAAAGTTTCACGTTTAATTAAATGGCCTGAGTCACAGTTCGGATGATCCACAACGTGACTCTACTTTGGGAGTGGCACAGTAATCCAAATCCACACAGAGGTCCAGAGTTAAATAGCGAACCGTAGCTATCCATACAGTTCTATGGGTCAAACTGTAGTCGAAGAAATCAGGGCGGATTTAGATTCATGTACCCAGGGTGGATTACGATTCAGGATGGTTGCAGCAGCTAATGTACCGCAAGTGTTTCATTTAGCTGACCCCAACAAGTACACAGGGCACGAAATTCGCTCTGACGCCATTCGTGTACGAAAGTACATCGTTCACAGCGACATGCTCAAACAATGCAACGTATCGGAATAAGCCGTATGAATTCTTCAAAATCCTGGCCATATCCGATGGAACAAAGATCACACGAACTGGCAGCAGCACATCGGAATCATTTGTGTTAAACGCGGGCAAGGCGCTCGAGGTTCTGACCTTACGAGACGAGTATTCGTACTTAAAATCCGATAAACCGATTATGGTGGCGCATATTATGTCTGGCATGGATTACACAGGTATCATTCGGACGAATCATTCATAACTATTCGCTCATCCAAGTACGCTGATATCCCTTTGTAGCGCCAACGGCAACCGGCAACAGTGACCCGGCTCTTCTGATCGTACCGCCATTGGACGCGCTCAGAAACAGCTATTTCATCGTCTCGTGCAATCCCGACTTCAACGCACACTACGTGACGATTCTCATCGAACAATCGAAATCCCAAGGACTCCGGCTGAACGGTTCGCCTTTCGTCAATTCACTGCCATCGTACAATATCCCTGGGACAAATTTCGTCGCCTATCAATACAAATTTGCATGCCCAGTCGGGAATTCAAAGTCGTTCAGGATCAATCACGTCGATATCAGCGCCCTGTTCGGAGTGACTGCGTTCGGGAATTCGCTCAGTATCGGTTATGCATACGTAGCTGGTAGGCTCGTCGGCGCTTCGTCCTACTTCTGTACGAGCACCACCGATTCCAATCCTCCCGACGGTTTGGACAATGACTGCGATGGTCAAACCGACGAAGAACTTCGAAATTTCATCGACGACGACAATGATGGACGAATCGACGAAGATCTGGCCGCTAATATCCCAACGATTAATTCCACCGATTCGCACGTCATTTCCGACGTTCTCGACCAACCTCCAGCTCCATCCGGCAACTCCGCACCACTTGCCGCCTCGGCTTCCGTCGATCCGCGGTGCATCCCGTATAATCTGAGCCATTCAGATCAACTGGTCAATCAAAGCGCATGTTTGGCCGTATTCAATCGCATGTGGAGTCTGATCGACAACTGTGGAAATATCGCCGACAATAAAGTGCAGGTGATCACGGTTGCGAAGATGTTGGACGAGGGTGCGCCTCCGTGCGGCGAGACGACCAGCAGTTCTACTGCAACCACAACGACGAGCAGCACGATATCCACATCGACATTGAAATTGACCACGACCATGTCCACGTCCACACCCTCATCATCACCGGAGAGCTCAACTTCGACAAATACGTCCGTCTCGACGATTCCGCCGACGACACTGTCCACGACTTTCAGTTCGTCTCCTTCCACGACCTCTTCGACCTCTTCAACCGCTTTGATCTCTACAACGACGACATCGATTACCAGCGCGTCAACGTCTGCGCCATCGAGCAGCTCCACGACCACGATTTCCTCAAGCATTCCTTCTCCTGCGACGACCTCATCCTCGACATCGAGTATTATATCTACGACTGTGCCATCGAGCAGCTCCACGACGAGCCTCTCCTTTAGTACGCCTTCTTCGACGACGGCCTCATCGACAGTTCCTTCCACGACGGATTCTACTACCTCCTCCTCAACATCGAATTCACCAGATACAACGACGTTCATTTCCTCCACCACAAGGTCGACGACTTCGCCCACGTCCGCCAGGACCACAGTATCAAGCACTACGAACGGTTTGACCACGATGTTGAGCATTACGAACGGATTGTCATCAACGCCTAGCAGCCACAGTTCAGAATCGACAACCGCAATTAGCGCCAGTAGTCAAAAATCTACCAGCACGAGCAGTTCTAGTACCATTACCGCCTCAAGCAGGTCCTTACCACCGATCGCCAGCACCAGTGTGAGCAGTACGCCAACTCCTTTATCAACCACGACGATGACCGTTTCAACTGGCAGTTCTACAGATACGATGACCAGTACTTCTTCCATCCCTTCGATCACGTCTCCAGCGACCTCCTCTACGACCCCTTCCTCCTCGCCGACCGAGCACAGTACTACTGCAACCATTACCATCAAGTCGAGTTCATCGAGCACGCCCGTATCCAGTGGATTCTCATCTACCACCGATTTTATCAACTCAGTGACCACGAGGTCTCCATCGCCTAGCTCATTCAGTCTTGAAATCTCAACTTCAACGGCGTCCACAAGCTCGCAACAATCAGATTCGACTATTCGAGCCACATCAACCACGGATTTGACCAGTACCGAATCAAACACCCCCAACAGCCGAGCAGTCTCTGAAACAGAACCGTCATCTCCGAGGGGCTCCATTTGGACATCGCCCCAAGACGAATCATCATCCTTGCAAACAACGCCAGCAGAATCAAGCACATCAGCCACAACAGCTGTTCAGAGGCCCTCGGCGACTTCCACGATTTCTTCTTCGATTGCAACTGTGTCCACTTCGACCAGCAAGCCCACCTCGGGCGCTTTGACAACCGTGGAAGCTATGGCGACTGCAGAGAGCACAAGCGCAACAGCGTCGGACTCCGGCACTTTCTCAGCTTTCCCAACCATCAGTTCGGAAATCAGCACTTCGCAGATCTCAACCCCCGACCCATCTCAAACGGCTACGGTTTCCACCGAAGAATCCGCAGAGTCCTCGTTCCTCCCATCCGTACAATCCATTGGGTCCACATCCCTTCCACTCACCCCACTCTCATCCACCGTTACTCTCCCTGCGATCACTGAATTCTCATACGTCGAATTGACCACGTCGAGCACTCGCGAAACATTCGCAGCCTCCATCAGCACCAATCGTCCCTCCGATTTTTCGACGGGCGAAATCGAATCGAGTCCAGTTTCGCCGGAGAATCCTACTACACTTATGGATGACACAAAGCCTACAAGTCCTGAGGCGACATCTCCGAACATGATTTTGGCCTCTTCGACTTCCGAATATGCAACAATCACCACTTCGAGAGATGCCACGGAAATCTCCCATGGACTTCTGTTGGTACCCAGAACCAATAAACCATTCGTACCAGCGGAGTCGGAGGTGATCGGGATCCAATTGAGCACATCGACGATCAAGGACGCCACGGTCACTTCGGTCACTTCCATTGCGACGAGTCAAGAACCATCATCAAAGGTAGAACCGATGTTGTTGGCCACGGCTGACGTTTTGGTACCCACTGATCAACAAAGAAACCCAGAATCGACGCAGATCATCGATCGAAATGACGGAAGATCGGCAGCAATGGCAACCTCCACTACCGCCAAGGAATCGATGGTTTCATCCGTTGAAGCCTCGTCAGAGGATTTTCCCTCTTCGGAACCGACGCTGATCGCTTCTCAATCGACGGAACATCCAACGGAAATTTCCACTGCTTTGTTGTCCAGCTCCGATCGATTCGCAACTTCGACCACCTCTTCATCGACGCCAATGCCGCAAGATACTTCGTCATCTCCCGGAAGCAGCTCATCGACAAATGAGCCAACGTTCATCATCGAGACAGATATTTCTACAGCTGCTGCGATCCTCCCGACATTGTCGAAAGTGGAATCCGAATACTCGACGATGGAAATAGAACCAGATAATGCATTCGGCGAAATCCTCCCAAGTTCAGCGTCAAGTCAAGTAAGTACGACAAATCAGCAGAGCTCCACTTCGCTGCCACTGAACATCAACGAAGCAGCGACGGAAGCATTCTCGATCGAATCGATGTTTGGTGCATCAGCCTCGAAGTCCACCACCACTGGCACGACTCCAACCGATTCTGTTTTCATCGTGTTGGAGCAAACGGCAAGCGAAGAATCAAGACAACCTATAATCACAATTCCACAGACCTCCAGCAATGAAGTGGATGAATCCATCGTCGATGAATTGCACTCACCGTCAACCGAGATGAGCATCCGAGCGATGATCGATGAACGAACTTCCTCGATCGCGACTCGAGACGACTCGGAATCCCTTTCCAACGGTATAGGCTTCCGATCAACCGAAGAGTCCAAATCGACAAGCGAAGAAGGATCATCTTCCCTTTCGACTTCTCCTCTAACTCGCCCGCAAACCTCAGTTCGGATTCCGGGAGTGCAAAGCGACATCAGCAACTCGATCATCAGTTCGACGATCACCTCGACGACTGCTGATACACTTTTGATCAAGCCCGCAGAGACAACGACCGTGGTCGTCTCAATCACAAGTCATGCGGGAGATGCCACGGTGATCCTTCCGACGAAAGTCAGCTCTGTCAAATCAACTGCAATCGCTTCATCGATCGTCCTCGATTCGAATATTGATTCGGCATTCTCAACATCCACACAGACAGCTTTGGACCAATCAGAACTCGTGATCAAAACGGACTCATCGATACCTCCAGCCACCAGCAATAGGATCAAAGCATCTGAGGAGAACTCCCAAAGCCCCGTCATCAGCTCAATGCCCGAGGCAATCAGCGAATCCAACAAAATTACCATGAACAGTGCAACATCATCACAATCTTCATCTCTCGAATCGCCAGTGCCCTTCTTCAAACATCGGTCAACACCGCTGGATAAAACATCGACAACTCCTTCGCTAGCCTCGTCTGTCGCTTCAAGAAACGCAATCAACGATCCACCGCAAGTGCAGGCGGGCCCGACAACACCGATCATCATCCCTCCAACGACGAGTTCAAAGGCAGAAGAGCCTCGAAACCAGACAATGATCGATCCAAGTAACGCAATCGTAACCTCATCGACCACAAACTCGGCGACGATTCAGCTGACAACCTTCGACAAGAGCAATCCTAGGTCAGATGGTCAAATATCGCCGGCCTGGTCGTTCTCCAGTGATTCGCCCAGCTCGATTCCAGTTCGTGAACCTCCCAAGGCGACAAGGAATCGAGAAAGTGCGCCCTCGAATACCTCGGCAACAACATCCAGCGCCCCGACAGCGGAATCCCAAAGTTTTCGATCGGCCGCATCAGTTATGAACAGCCAACAGCCGTCGATCAGTGATCAGTCCAACCCGTCCCCATCTGGCAAGCCAATCACGAGTCCAACTGTTGACTCGCCCATCCTATCGACAACTTCGATCTCTCTGGAGCCCTTCCCGACGGTAAGCGCCAGTCACACCGCGTCAATCTACCAACATACCAATCGGCTTCTCTCTTTATCAGCCTTCTCCGCCCGTCGATCCGATCTCTTGGGCCGCGCAATTGGAAGACGTTTTGCCGTATCTCGTGCATTCGCTCGATCTCGACGACAGTTTCCTCGATGGACTCGGTTATGACATGGACGATTTCGTATTCTGGTGTCACTACGGAGGACGGCCGTGCATGATGGACAAGTAAAGTCTCTTCACGTTCCTTCCAATTCGCTGGCTTCTTCCTTCGGTTCCCATAGTCTGGAGTCTTCTGGGCTGTCTTCCTTCTTCTGGAGCTGAACTCTCTTCCTTCTTCCCTCAAATGTCCGGCGAAATCATTACCAGAACCGAGAACCGAGGCGTTTCAATCTTTACAGAGAACTGACCACCTTCCGCGATCCCAATTACGGCAAGTGCTACACGTTCAACCCACGAGCGTACACTCACTATTCACGGAGAGCCGGGCAGCGCCTCGGATTACGAATGATCTTCCACACGCCCTCCTCGGATTATCTGCCGTTCGTAATCTCGTCCGGTTATAAGATCATCTTGCACGAACCTCGAGAAGAACCATCCATGATCTCCGAGGGGATCGCCTGCTCGAGTGGTCAGTATTACAATTTCGCCGTTAGTAAGGTACGCAGGAGGCTTTCGAATGTTCGCTTGGGCCATCCAGTGGGTCCAGTGGCCAATGGCCCAGTTGCTCCTGGTCCATTGGCTCCAGCAGCCAATTTCGACCGCCGAGGCAGCCTCGTCGATGACCCAAGGTTCATTTTGACCGTGGGTCATCGAGGTCATAAGATCGCCTTTGCAGACCGAATACACCTTGCCCGGTCAGCCGTATAAGACGTGCGCCACCGAGGACTCGATCACTCCCATGTTCAACACCACCAAGTCCTACACCGCCGAGGTAATTGCCTCTCCGTTCACCCAATCATGCTCCATCCGTCCAGCTTCCCCTTTTAGCTCTGCTTGACCGGTTGCTACCAGCGATTGGTAATTTCGATGTGCGACTGCGCCGATCCTCATTATCCCTTGCCCCGGGACTCCAATTATTGCAATTTGACTAAAATTGAGCGAGCGAGCGAGCACCTTCGCGATTTACAATCGTGCCAATTTCTTTTCCTATTCGCCAGAAACCTGTGTGGACGAAGCTGCACAATGGGCGTTGGATACCATTAGCACGACCCAGTGCGATTGCCCGCCCCCGTGCCGGTACGTGCGACTAATTAGTCAGCTAAGGGACCATTCGGTAAGGCTAACAGTGAAGATGAATCTCGGCTGATTTGCAGCTCGGCTATCCATAATTTCGCTCAAACGAAATCTGTTTGGCCGTCGATGAATTTCCGAGTAAGGCATATGAGAGAAATGCGTTCGAAAGTCAGTTGGGAGCAAGGAGTTGGGACCGAAAGTCGGGAAGACTTCCAGATGAAACAGGACAGGCTCATGAGTAGAAGTTGGTCAGCTGGCAGAAAAGTCTCCGAAGAATGTTCAACATCGTCAAAGCCTCTGATGATTTTTCTGATTTTTCAGCCACCGACTTGCAACGGGGATCCAAAGAATAAGACAGAGTGTGAGGATGCGTTCAGGTAAGAACGTTAGGGTCAAACTATAGTCGGAGGATCCATCCTGGGTTTGGATTACTGTTACCACATTTTCCAAGGTGAATCAATGGTGGATCCTCCGACTATAGTGTAACCCTTTGGAAAGCATTCAGGTGTGTTGATATGAGTAGAGCCAAGTTCAGCTTCGATTCCAGGAACTCCTACAGTCGCCTTGATATCTACTACTCCCAAATGAGTAGCATGACCATCGAAGTTCATCCGGGCTACACAGTAAGCACCTGCTTTTCGAGTAGATCTGGAGGCGCCAGGTTTGGATTTACTGAAGACCAACTTCGGTAAATCCAAACCAGCTCCAATCAACCAATCTGTTGTCCAACTCTCTTCATGCAGATCTATAACCTCGCTTCGGACACGTTCGCCAATGTCGGCCTCTGGATGAGCATATGCGCCATCTCGGTCATCGAGCTGGTCGCATTCCCACTCGTGGCCGTCTACGAATGTTTGATCGCCAAGTGAGAACTATCCCGATGAGATCCGCTTCACCAAAATCGAACTGATCAGAGTTTCTACTTACAGAACTCAACAAACGCGAGCCTGACCATCAACAAGATCCAAAGTGACAAAGATGATAATCATTGAAGTAGGCATTGCGCAAACATCCAGTCGAAATTTCGCATCATCTTCATTATTCGTTGCGCGAAAATCTTAAAAAGAATCCTTACACAAGATACTTCTCGATCAGCTTCAGAAAAAAAGAATCAAAACTGTAGATATAGTGCAAAGAAGGAGAAACAGAAAAGCATAAAAATACATCCTGCTAATATCAAG
>JAQGCW010000081.1:0-17148 GCA_034700065.1 Mesodorylaimus bastiani | reverse complement strand
CGACGGACGATCACGTTGGTCATTAGTCACGTCGTCTGCTGGAATGAAGCCCGAAGGCCCGTGCGCTGATCTTGGAAAGCCCTTCGAAGCAAAGATCCAACCTCGTCCTACGATGCAACGTCGACGAATCGAAGCTCCGTATGGAAAAGCACCAGAAATGGAGGTGGCCGAAGCGCGAGGATGGAAGATTGTATGATCGAAAGAAGGATTTTGGTTATCCGTTATTCGATTCGAATCGCACATTAGTTTGAACGAGTTGTCCGTGGTGAGGTGGTGGGTGAATCGACACTTACAAAAGTGTTATCAGAAGGTGAAAGTGATCCACGAGTACAAGCGGAATTCCGACCGCTCCGGTGGGCCGGTCAGTCAAAGTAATCAACTTGCCGACTAGCGCGTTTCGGGATGGATAAGCACACTAGGCCTGGCGTTTCTTCGAAAATTACTATAAGCGTCGGCGGGGTGGGACAACAAAGATAAATGCACGTGTGCAGGAATAAACAAACATAAGTTGATCACCTATTGTTAAACTTGCTACTCGGGATGGATTGCATTAAAGGATGCTAGTAAGTGCAACCAACACAACCAAGCGGTGCAAAAGAGCGAGGCGCTGTGATATTGATGACAGTGGAATTGGTAATGATAACAGGAACCGTAATAAGCATCCAAAAGAGACGAAGGAACCCAAATCGGCAGGGGACTAGGAATGCAGCGGTAGCTGTATTGTTATTTCGAGCGGTCGAATCACTTTGCATCCTGTAGACTTCCGCTTTATTCTGCGCGCAAAGTTTACGCTATGATTGTTGCTCCAAGATCATTTCAAAGTTCCCGCTCTGGGTAAGAATTAGATTGTACCTGTGGCCAGAGTGCGGGTATAGTCCTGCGGAAATTTGGTCCCGGGGGTTCAATTATCCGCGTTTTCGGTCGGGAATTACGGTACGTTTAGGGTTTAGTACACGCAGGTACATGGGCTTTTATGACAAACCGCGCTATTTTCAAAAGTGCTACCGAGAAATTAGTGAAGTTTTTTGTTGTAAATCTAAATCTTTTGTAAACGCGATTTTATTGAAAAATCCAATCGAAATTTGATATTTCAGTCATTTTGAACGGATTTGAAATCAATCATTTACAAACTTGAAATTTGAATTTTCGCGCGCGGCCTCAGTTTTCTGTTGTTACAAAATTATTTGGTATTGGATTTTTGGATCGATCGATCGTATCGATTTATTTTCTTCATCTGCTCTCATGATTTTCATCGCTTTGAAATTTTTGTTCGTTGCTTTTGTCTTCCTCGATCCTTTTCCTCAAATATCTTTCTAATTTTCTGTACTTTCTTAAATTTTTTGAAAGATTCCTTCCAAAAACCTCGTTACTTCCGGAAAATTTTCCAAAAACGAGTTTGCCGTCTTGCTGATTCTTTATAATAATCGCTTTCGTTTTCAGGTGCCGGCCCTCGTCAACTTCGAATGGTTCGTGTTTGGACAAAGTTTTCATCGAATTATTGACGACGACGAACTCGACGAAATCGAGGAACACGAGGAAAATGCGACGTCGAGTCCAAAATTTGGGAAACGGCGGTGGGACTTCGTCGGCGACCGATACCGAATGGGTAAGTAAAATTTTTTTGGAGTTTCTTGATTATTACGGATGTCTTTTGTGTAAATTCTTGCGGTTTCGGGTGAAGTAGAGTTAAAATTTTGAGTGGTTCACCGAACTTTCTTATCGCTTCGATCGATTTTTGAGATTTGACGCCGAAATTACAGTAACCCGTTGTGTCCGTCTATGTAAAGGATAATATAATACGAAATTTGGGGTCAGCAATTGTGAATTATGAACTTTTTGGCAATCTTTCGATCTTTTTCCCTCAAAAATCGTTTGAGGCCCATCTGATGGAGAAAAGAGCCTATTTTCCCCTTCACCCGAAATGTTCGTCCATTTTTGGAGGTCTTCGAATTTTGTAATTTACATACGTATCTCATGTGAAAATCTGTTCTCTCCCGTTTCTCTAGTCGGACGCCGAAGAACTGGCGACTCATCGCGCATTGGTATTCAAACGTAAAGTGGACGAAGGAGCGGCGGCCTGTGCTCGTGGCGATTTTTCGAGCGCTCTAAAATTGTACGAAGAAGCGATTCGATTGGATCCGACCAATCACGTACTTTATACGAATCGAAGCGCCATATTTTGCAAGTTGGGACGTTACGAGGAAGCGTTGATCGACGCCGAGAAGAGTTTCCAATTGAATCCGACTTGGGTGAAGGTGAGTGAGAAAGTTGATTTTTCTTTTTTCTTCTCTTTCTTCGGGTTCGAACAATGTTTGTTCGGTTTTCTTTTCCCATTCGCGCGATCATTGGCTTCCCGTAAACTCGCCAGGAATTCTTTGTGAAAAAGCCGTTGAGCAAATTTGGTTCGGGTCCGCCCGTTTTGCCCTTGTTTTATTGACAGTACAATGCAGTTGGTGGGACAGGGACATTCCAAATACGCCGAGGGCCTCCTTCCTGACTTGGGACTGCTGGTTGAGCTCCTGAAATGATGGCAAGAGGCCACCTCCGAAGGAAAAAATGCATCCGTTGTTTGCGTTGGCCTCGAGTGGCCGCTCGAAAGGTCGAGAAGCAATTTAGCTTCAGGTTTTTTCCTCTGAACCGATGGGAAGTCAGTTAGGTCTTTTTCGTCCTGTTGATTTCGAGTCTCTGACGCCTTTCCTGTTATTCATTTGTCTCTCCATCCTGTTGATCGTTTTTCTCCATCACCTTCGGTCGTTTCTGGAGGCTTCGAGGCTTTGCGAATCTCATTTTAAGCTCCTTGTTTGAGCCTCTGGGCCTCATTCTGTTCGTTTGATCCTTCGAATTTGGGCTGTGTTCAATGTCCAACCATAAGAAGAATCTATCTGCGAATCCGGGCTAATTGTTCGTTCAGCCAGCCGGCTTTCCGTCCTTCCACCTGCTGCTTCTTTCAAATAAGGTCACCGCCAGGTGCGCCTCCTTTCCTCCCGTCCTCCTTCTTTGGTGCGTGGCCGTCGGTCGAGCGAGGTTGATTTCGATTTTGGTCATTTCTCCAGGATTCATTATGCGCCAGAACCATTGGGCGGTGGTGGTTGTTTCTTTATCGAGCAGAAAATGTTAAAGTGGCAAGCGCCGACCTTGCGTAGGAAGGTACAGATGGAAGCTTGATGTGGCTTGGATGAAGCTTTTGTGTTGATCGTGTGTGTTAGGTGTTCGTGCCTGTTTGAAGTGAACTGATATGCCTGATCAGATCGCATGATTGAATCGAGGGCATCGCCGGATTGCCAAATTTAGTCACTAAGTCAGATCTTCCTCTTTTTTCAGGCTTTCTATCGGAAAGGCTTCGCGCTGCGATCGATGGGCCGACATATCGCAGCCTTGTCGGCCTACGCGTCCGGATTGGCACACGATTCGAAGAACTGGCAATTACTCAGTGGATTGATCGAATGCATGTCACAATCGGAGATGAAAGGTAAGGATAATTGTTTTTCTGTTTTTTGCTTTTGGCTTTTGGCGATGATGCATATACTTTCGTTCTCCTGAACATGTAATGTTGAGAAGATAATTTACTGAGCCTAAAATCCTCCTTAGTTTATCTCCGGTCAATTAAGAACTGCAATTACATAAGTATTTTCTTTTTCCAGACGGCTTCCTGGACGTTTACGAAGAACTGAAGTATCTCGGTTTGGAGAAGAGCTCGTTCGTGTTGGTCAGCGTGGTCGGACAAGAAGTTCTCAATGCGGGACACACGGCCGAGGCGATCAGCATCCTGGAATGCGCCTTGCGGATTGGGACGACGTCGTTGAAACTGCGCCAGTCGGTACTGAGCGCCTTGTCGACCGCTTATTACGGAATGCACGATTTGGCCAAAGCGCGACAATTCATGGAAGAGGACGCGACGATCGCTGTTTCCCTTGGTAAGAAGATTTTTGTTTTTGTTTTAATTAGGTCTGACAGAAGTTTGAGGTAGGACACATAAATCAGATATCCCGATCATGATGTGTTACAATACTTTCGTTCTCCTGAAAGTTGATTTGTTGAGAAATATTGATCTGAACTCCGGGCATTCGAGCTTATTAGTATCTTTTGAAACCTTTCGCTTGATAAATTTCACGCTTTGCTCTTCTTTTCGTTTCAGGCGATGTCATGGGCGAAGCTCGAGCGCAAGGAAATTTGGGCATGGTCTCGTTAGCCTCGGGAAAGTTACGCGACGCTCTCAATCATTATCATCGTCAATCGAGTTTATTCGGCCAGGTAAGTTGATGCTTTTTACCTCGTTTCTTGATGCTCAAAGTAGCTGATTTTGAGTTCTCGTGCACTGTTGAACTTTTGATCGATTCGTTTTGTTTTCAGACGGACACCGCTCTCCAATCGGCGGCCACCCTTTCGACGATAGGTCAAATATATCGACGCCTATTCGATTACGAAGCGTCATTGGCCCATCACGAACAATGTTTGGACATTCTGCGAGATCATTCGAATTTGGTCGAATCCGACGTTGCCTTATCGCAATTGTATTGTCAACAATTCGGCTACGTGGGCGACGCGCATCTGGCGTCGGGACGCATCGACGAGGCTTCCAAGTATTTCCGAGCGCATTTGGATGCAGCTCGATCGACGAACGGTGGATCGCGAGCCGAAGAGATTAAAGCGTTATCGGAATTGGGCGCCGTCGATCAAGCGCGCCATCGATGGGACGAAGCCGCCACGAATTACGCGAGGGCGTTGGCCGTGGCCAAGGAGGAACGGAATCGAGCAGCCGAAGCATCGTTGTGTTGCAATTTGGGTATGGTCTACGAAGCGAAAGGTGAGTGGAGAGGTTTTGTTGATTTTTGATTTTATTGATGTTACGGTTGGCCATACTGATTTGGAATTGGATATGTACTCAAATCTGAGTCGATCGATTAGTAGTAACTTGGACTCTTTCTTTTGCAGGCAAATACGAGGCCGCTCGAAAATGGGCTGATCGAGCACTGGCCCTCTCGTTATCGATGTGCGATCAATACGGCGAAGCGAAAGCGTGCGGACATTTGGCAATGATCGAGTTGAAATCGGGATCATCGATCGAGAATGCCAAGAAGTTATTTCGTCGTCAATTGGATATGGCCACCAAATTGGGCGATCAATCGATGGCAATGAAATCGTATCGAGGATTGGGCGTGGCTCACGCATCTTCGTCTTCGACGACCGACGCGCTACGATGCCATAAAATGGAACTCTCGTTGGCCAAGGACGCGGGCGATCGATATTCGGAAGCGACGGCTCACGGCTACTTGGGATGTTTGTGCGAGAAGACGGGCGATTTTCGAACGGCCGAGACGCATTTCGTGGCTCAATTGGACTTGAGTCGGGAAACGGGGAACACGAGGTAAGCCGAATTGCGTAATTTTAAAATAATCATCGCTAGAGACAATATTTTTTTCAGATTGGATATGACCTGTATGAGAAATCTCGGTTGCCACTACACCAACGAATATTATTCGAGCAACAATGACGAGAAATTCGACGAGGGCGTTGAATATTTGGAGAAATTCCTAATGTTGGCTCAAGAGCAAAACGATCTGGAAGCGGAATCGACGGCTTGCACGTGGTTGGGACGAGCGCACGAATCGCGCGGTCGCTACAAAGAGGCGACTCGATATTACGATCAATCCCTCTCGCTCGCCAAGGAATCTCGCGATCACCGATCGATGGCCGAAGCCTACGGACATTTGGGACGAGTCAAGACGACCGTTGGTGAATACGACGATGCCCTAGAGTGTCACAAATACTCATTGGCGTTGGCGCATATTTTGAACGACTCCGAATGGAAACTACGCGCATTGGCCGGAATCGGCGATGTCGTATTGGCGAACGGGAAGCCGCAAGTGGCCGTCAAAGTGTTCGCGAAACATTTGTCGTTGGCCAAATCCGTCGGCAACAAGCGATCGGAGGCCGCGGCCTACGGACGGATGGGTCGGTGCTATTGTCGGATTAATGGGAAAATTGCCAAGGCGTCGAGCTTGTTCGCGCAAGAGTTGGCGACGTACGAGCAATTGGGCGACGTCGATGGACAAATCGAAGCACACGGGAATCTGGCCGAGCTATACGAGTTGGAAGGACGAACGGAGATGGCTTTGCGTGGTGAGTCGATGGGTTAAATTGGAGGGACTGGCCCGGGATTCAGGTTTTGGGCATGTGGACGTCCCGGATCCCTGCGAGTTGATTGAGTCAAAACAAATAATAATCGAAATATCACTTTTTCAGCCATCGATAAGCAACTGCAATTGACCCGATCCAACGCCGGACAATCGCCGCGCGCTCATCGCCGAGAAGTGGATGCCTATAAACGAATGGGCGATTTGTGCTGTCGAGCTGGTTTGACCGATCGCGCGTTGGAATTCTTCGGCCACCGACGGCGCTTACTGGAGACGAGACGATCAGAAGTGACGGCGAGCATGGATTACGCTCGATGCGCTCTGGCGGCTGGAGACGAATTGGAAGCGGCGCGCGCATTGGACGACGTTCTGGAGAATATGGCCAACGATGAAAAGAATGTCCTCGACGGTCACGAAGCGGGTCGATTGCATCGAGAACGAGCGTGGGCTTGGTTCCGATTGGGCAATTACGCGAAGGCCTCCGAATCGTTGGAGACGGCGTTGGATTATTTGGACCGCGGCGTGGCCGAAGCTGGCGTCAAATGCCAATGTTACCGTGGATTGGCCGCGTTGGAGCTGGTGCAAGGACGCGTCGAGAGCTCGTTGGCCCAATTGAATCGTCGATTGCAATTCGCTCGATCCGTGGGATTCGCCGAGGAGGAACCGCGGGCGTTGTGCGATCTGGCGTACGTGTACGCTCGAGCCGGGCGATCGGAGGCGGCCGTACGAATGATCGACGAAGCCTGGGAAATCGGAGGAAACAATCCAGAAACGCAATTTCGAGCATTATTGATTCGTGCGATGGTCAAGAACGAAGGATGGGAGAAATTGTTGGAAGCGGCGATGTCGTCGGGAGATGCCGATCGATCGATTATGGTGTTGGGATTGCAAGGTGAGCTGGCTGATTTGTTTTGATTGAGTTTAGTTTTTGAAGCAATTATTCCATTTGAGATTTTTTTAAATCTTGAATATGGAGCATACTACAAGATGCATCATCGGTTCTATCTGATGACGGTTTTTTAATTTCAGCCAGCGCCCAACTGCAAACATCGCCGATCAAAGCGGGTCAATCGATTGATCGAGCCATGGATCTGTTGGCAAAATGCGTCGATCAACGATCGGCCGTATTCGTCAAGACTTTGTCGGCCTTGAGATTCTGGTTACTGAAGGACGCCCAGGTGAGTTGCTGTGTGAGGTTTTTCAGAATGGGTTAGTTGGCTTGGATGATAATGAATGTTTTTCTTTTCAGGCAGCTCGATCGGAATTTTCTTCAGCCGTCGAAATTTTGGAATCGCAAAGCCATCGGAAGTCGCTGCAGATCGAACCAGCATTATTCGATGAGGATTTATTGACGGATATGGGCGACACTTGTCTTTTGCTCAATTTGGTAAGCACAGTAATGTGTATACTGCAGATAGTTACTGCTTACACGCAGCATACTGTGTTGTTGCAATCTAAATTGCGTTTTTTTGCATTGACTTCCTAAAGTAACCGTTTCCTTCCTTTTCAGATGTTCTTGGCTTCGCAAAAACTCGACGACGAAGCATTGGCTGTGGCCGAAAAACTTCGATACTTACGCGGAGAGCATTTCATGAAATATTGCGGACTACGAACGTCGATCACCGTCGATTCGTCGAATATGCGCGAGATTTCCAAGCGACTCAAGGTGACGTTAGACGATTTGAAAGAAACCGTGGTTTATATGATACGTCTGGAGGAGATCGTGTTCGTTTGGATCCTAACTGGAGGTGAGTGGCCGATAGATTGGTTTTGGTACTTAGGGTTGCTATGCTAGCCGCAGTGGGTATTGGGTTTCGGGGCTGGTTTTTGGGGTTACTGATCGCTTGCACGTTTCAGGTTTCCGAATGTTGACCACGCACCGTGTTTGGAGGACGAACGAAGAAGACAGGTAAGATATTCCGTTATCTGTCTTACTGTTACTTGCCTCATTTGCATCGATCTCTTCTCTTTACAGTATGGATCAAACTCCAACTCCGTGTGTGGACGGCCTGAAGCTCCGATACCCGTTCTCTGACCACATCGCCAACCTGGTCGATCGATTGACCGCTCGCGATTGCTTCAATGGATCGCCGTGCGCACCATCAAATCCGCGGCAAGTTTTAGACGGTGCATTGCGGACGTCGATGGCGCACGATTCGCGATCACCCGCAGTTATCGGCTACGGGTCGATGGTGGCGATCAGCGAACAATCTTCGATTCCGATCAATCGATACGCATTGTTGGAATGGAATTGGACGGCGTGCGTGACGGAGAAGGCGGCGGCGGTGGATGGAACGGCGGGAAACGGATCGTTGATCCTGATGGACACGACGGGCGATCGATGCGGATTGGCCGAAATGGATGATACAGAATACGTGCAAGGATCGACGTCCAAGGCGATGGCATTATCGAGAATGGTCGGTCGGCGATTCGTGCATTTGAGAGCGGTCTATTCCGAAGATCGTGGAGCGCTGGTGATCGGAAATGACGACCACGTCGATGAAGATGACGCCAACATCGACGCTGAAGATGCCGCTCGAGCCAACGTCACGTCGCGATTGATCGTGATCGATCTGGAGGATGAAACCGATCGATCGATCGATTCGCACGAAGGCCTTCTTCGTGTCTGCACCGGATTCTTGCTCGGCGGCGCGCGGCGTGTGATAGTATGCAAAGATTCGAACACAGAATTCTGGAGAGCCTTCTATCGTCGATTGGTTACCGCCGATGGATCGACCGAAGAAGAGGCATTGGAAGGAGCTGGCGGTGAGGTAGGATCATGGCCATCGTTGATTCTGCTGGGCGATGATCGTGGATCGAAGAAGATGGAAACGATCAGTCCGAGCGCTTCTGAATCGCTGAGACTCATGTTGCGTACGCCCGAGGAATGCCGCGAGGCATTGCGCGTCGTCTTGCATTTGGTAAGTCTCTTTCTTTTTCTCTTTTAAAAGTTGCTAACAGTACTTGTCGTTTTCAGGTGGAAAAAGCGCTACAGAGGATCAGCGCAGGCGTTTCGACTCCGATGTTCACGAGCGAGCAAAGCGTCCGGAATAAAGGCGGGCCGGAAGTGGGCGGCTGCGTGGAGCTATTGGTCGCGTTGGGATTCGAACGTGGCGAGGCGCGCATTGGCAACGGTGGAAGCGTTGGAGGAGCTAAACTCAGTCCATCGGATGCCCTCTATTTCCCGTGTAAGGATGCGAACGGGCGATTGGCCTCGGGAAGCGGCGCCATTCAGGCGTTATTGGGTAAGTGCACTGTTCTTTTGCAGTTATGTCATTAGTGACGACGTGATGTAATTGGTGTAATTATTTACAGGTTTACCGCAAACGGCGTTGTTCGCCTTTTCGAAGTTACTAGCGGCTGCAGATTCGAATTCGTATTCCGCGGATGTCCTTCAATTGGTAAGTAGATTTGTTTTACTTTGTTGCATTGATTACTATTCTTTTCTTTTCGTTTATAGATCGACGGTTTGGGTCAAAGTCTGATATCGGCGGCTGGCGGGATTCAAATGGAAGCCGCGGTTCCGAGTTGGCTGTGGTCGATGGCCGGAGTTAGCGAATTGTTGGCAGCTTTGGGTAAGTTCACACCATTGTTTACTTCATGTTCTTCTTGTGTACGTTGAAATGATGATGTCCGCTTTCTACAGGATTCGACAAGATGGGCGAGGCCGACGGATCGATGTTGGTCAAGACGATTCGAATGGAATTGACTCGGAAGAAAGTGGCCTTGGCATCCGTCGCATTGAAAGCAGTCTTGGACGAGGGTAAGCATGGTTTTTTTGCCTCAGATTTTTTAAAATCTGTGTCAGGTAGTGTACCGTTTTTTTTTAAATTGTTTTGGATCGCAGGACCTCCTGAACTGAAGTAACGAATGATATTTGCATTTCAGATTCGAATCCTCGCCGACGACTTCTTCCACCTCCACCGCCTAAACCGACCAGAACAACGGAGCCTTCGTCGCAACCTCAACGCGAAACCGTATCCTCGTGGCGAGTACCGTGCGAGTCGGCGGCCGATCTGAGCGGTGTGGATTCGGATTTCTCGCCGGCGGATGTCAACTTGGTCAAACGATGTCGAAGCGGAGGATCGAGCGTCGGTGGTGCAACAGCGGTGGTGGGTCGGAAGCGTGGCAAACGTGGCAAGCGTGCATGTGGCGGCGGATACTTATCGGAAGGCGAGGTCAAGGATTCGGGATCAGGGCGACGAACGGATCCGCAAGCGTCGCGCGGCTACTGGTCCGAGGAAGAGGAACGGGCAGCGGCTTCGACCGGAGCCCGGGTCATATCGGTGGACGAACGAGGCAGTCCAGACGCGAGCGATGATGAAGGACGAAATGGAATGGTCGGCGGCGTTGTGGTTGGTTTCCCCGAAGAGAACATCATCGAAGTTACACCGTCGAGAGTACACGAATACGCCCGATTGGAGACGCCCACGCCCCAGTACGCTCGACCGATCCACGTCAAGCCCTTGCACCCACCGCCGCCCTATCGTCCGCCGCCACCTGTCCAGGACCTGCAGGCGCCGTGGGCCGTGCGCAAGGCCGCCGAACGGATGGTGTCGCGCCCGCCGCCCACGTATCCGCCGCCTCCGTACGGGGCTCCGCGCGGCGGTGGTCATTACGCCGTGGGTGGTTACTGACCGTGGTTCTTCGGTTCCTCGACTATGATTGCCGCCTCTTGCCCTTCCTCTCGCGGGTGCTAATAATTCCGTTCATAGTAAGTGCTGCTTATGAGTTCTGCCTTTTTCTTTTTGATATTTAATGTCGGTCTTTGTTGTTTTATCTTTTGCTCTTTTGAGGTTTTTCGGGTTGTGAATTGTTCAGTTGTGTTTTTTCGATGCTTTTTTACGCATATATGAATTTTGTACCAGTTTTTGACCTTTTTTGCAAACTCAAGCATAATCAGTGTCTAAATCGACTTCTCTTTTCTTTTTTCTCGCCTTGGTCTTTTTGGACCGAAGTTTTTTGACCTCATGCATATTGTTAGTGTTTTTTTAAGCTCGTGGCCAAATTTTTAAACTAATGGACCGTTTTGCATAATTTTTTAATTCAGTATCTAACTGATCTCTCGAACGTTTTTATTTTCTTTTTCATGATCATTAAGACATTGCGCTTTGATATTTCACAGCCTTTTTCTTAAAACCCGTATTTGTAAAAAACGATTCCTTTACAGTGCCCTGAAGTTATATAATATAAAAAGGAAACTACATCATTTGTGCAAACTGTATTTGCAAATTTACACCAAAAAAAATAGAAGAACTCAAAATCCGAAGTGCCCGTGAATTGATTAGTTATAAAAACGGACGCTCTAATTCGCGCAAAAACAAAACAGCCCTTTAGTGAAAATATTCGTAAAAAAATAAACTGAATGAAACATCAATCTATGATTTCAAAACAGCAAAAAGTGTAAACTCGCAAAATTTAGAACTCAAATTCAAACATGAAAAAATTTCGAGTATTCTGTTTCAAAAAAGAAAGTCTAGCATGTTGCCAATGTTCGATTCTGAAGAATAAAAAAAATACAAAGAACATTTGAAAAATAACAAATTGGCACAAAAAGTGCTTACTTTACATGAACACCAACCAAAAGAAAAAAGAATACATTACAAAAAACCAAACACATTTTCAAATGAAACGCATAGACCAAAAAAGAAAACACAAAAAGCCCAAAAATTTCAATCGTGTTGGTTTAAATCAAGTTTATAAAAATTGTCATATTTTAACTAAAAGCACTCCCAAAAAGAAAAAGAAAAAGGTTGGAAAACTGGAAAGGCATGAATGAAGAAATAAGAGGATTGTGCGCACCGAATCTATGACCTGCACATAAAATCCAAAAACACCAAATGCCAAAAAAGAAAAAAAGAAAAAAAACCCAGAAACATATTCTTACCAGTTCATCTTTAATCCGACGAATTCCACAGGTCGGTCGGATTCAATAATTTTTTATCGTCGTTATTTTCTGATCACCACGACTCGATGAGGAGCTACGGCTGAAAAAGTATCTAAACTATTTTTAAACCTACCCCGTTTAGAAATTTAGAACTTTAAAAGTTTCATTTGAAGGTTATCAGAAAGGCGAATAAAAGCTAAGTAAAAAATTAGAGGAAATTTAGAATTTATGAAAATTGTGAAAATTGAAAACTGCTAATTACATATTTCTGCGCGTTTGAGCGATACGATTTTTGTCGGAGCAGCTGCCGCCGAAGATGCACTCGAGGATTTACTGATAATAATCGTTTCTTGCGATTGTCCTTGACGAGTTTTAGCCATCTGAAAAGAGATACTTCAGTCAAACCTCACAAAACTTCAAAACGAGGAAATTTCAAATCGCGAAAGGTCAAAGACAGATTGAAAAAGTAGATTAACCCCGACTCACCTGCGTTCTCCTCAATTCTTTCTTTTTCAAAATTAATTCCCGTTGACGTTTCTGCTCTTCCAACTTTTTCAAATAATCCGCGTCCACAGCCGATGATTCAGTTTTCATCGTCTTTGATTGACCTTCCATTTCGTCCGTAGATGTCCGAGTCGATATCTTTTGCCTGCAAAACGAAATCTCGCTTTAGAACACCGGAAATTCGAATTTGTCAAACAAATCTAATACGAGTACTTACTTCTCTTGCGTTCGATATTTCCTCTTGACATGATCGGCCGCCTGTCGTTGACGACTGATCGAGTTACTGGACGATGCGGACGACGACGATCTGGGTGGCGATACGAAGTTATTGTGATCGGACGAGGCGGATGGCGATCGATCCGTACGGCGCGCTGGCGATCGATAATCCCAGGCATTCGGTTGATGTTGATGATGTTGACGTTCGTGATGTTGTTGTTGATGATGGTGATGATGATAGACGGGCGGCATCGATTGAGCAGGCATCGGTGGTGGTGGTAATCGAGTCTTCCGTAGGAAATCTTCCGTCATATTCAACCATTCGTTCGATTGGGCGGCGCCGACGCTCGTCGATGGCGATGATGAGGTTGATGATGACGTCGAGGAAGGTGGAACGATGGGCGGCGGTTTCGATATGTTCGGTAACGAATTCAACGGTTTCGGTGGTCGAATCCTGAAACATTAGAGAAGTGGTCAGATATTCTGCATCAATCTCAAGGGATTCAGATCAAAATAAAAATATAAAGAAAGCATCAACTGATGACTTACCCAGGCGGCGGCAGGGAATAATTGATCGGCGGACGCAATGGCGAACGAGCGGAGGCGACGGCGGGTGGCGGTTGTCCAAAACCACCGGACGCCGTGGACGGTGGCGGTGCTCTCATCAACGGTCCTCCGGTGTAAACGGGCGCACGAGACATTGGCGGCGGTCTGTGACCCGGCGGTGGCGGTTGACCAGCACTCGACCACATAACCGGCGGCGGTGGGAATCGGTGGTGATACACGCTGGTCGGACCCATGGACGATATTGGAACAGGACCACCACCGCCCGGCGTCAAGTGCGGCGGTGGCGCCATCGATCGAACGTTCAAAATCGATTGCGGAGGAGGTCCGGAGGTCATCAACGGCGGCATCTGCAAAACAAAACGGTGGTCAGAAAACATGCGAGCAAAACGATGATAAAATCTTCGGTTTACCTGACCGGACGGTCGCATAGGCGGTTGCATCTGAGGCATCGATGGTCGAAGCTTGACTGCGCCGACTTGATACGTGGGCGGTGCACCGGTGTGTTGGCCTCCTCGATCGATCATATCCCAAGCAAGTCGCACTGTAAAATAAAAAAATCAAGATCAAGACATTGCTCAAAAGGCATATGCTTCCAAAAAATTTTTAAAAACTTACTTTGAGGCCGCATTTGCACAGTTCCCTTGAAATGAGGATTCAACAGAATCTTATTGCCACCCATCGAGGATGGCGGCGGCATGTACGGCGGCATTGAAGGCGATGATGTCGTGGGTGATCCGTATCGCGGTTGTTGTTGTTGTTGCTGACGATGCTGATGATGATAATTATTATACGGACGATTATTATTATTGTTATTGTTCGAATAATCTCGTCTGCCTCGTTTCGGTGGACTTCGTAGAAATTGTGAGTCTTGTTGATTCAGTTTCACGTTATCTGAAAAAAGAAATGCCAAAGGCATTATGGAGGCAGAAAAGCAAAAGCAAAAAAAAAAACAAAAGGCATGAGCAAAAAGGCAAAAGCAAAAAGGACAGAAAAAACCGAAAGTACTCACCCAAACTGTCCGGAATTCCAACGCGCTTCGCGCCGGATCTCGGCATTGCGATTGCATCGATGGTTGTTCGTTCGGATCGAAATTTCGAACGATCTCTCGTCTTTTCCTCGACGTCGTCGTCGTTCTCGTCATCGAAACTTCCTTCCGTCCGCGTCATTTCATTGATCGACGATTCCTGCGCGTCGCTCGGATGATTGCTCGTCCTGAATTTTTTTATACATTTTAAAACGGAACCACAAGCAAGAGACACGAAGAAAAAACTTACGTTTGACCTTCCAAATCATCTTCTAATAATAATAATTGATCATCGTCATCGTGAAGTTGAATTTCCGGCGTTCGATTCGATTCGTCCACTTGGAAATTTCTCGTCGGTGATTCGTGCGATCTCTGTCGACGATCGGAGGCGATCGAAGTTTGCCTTCTCGGTAATACCGTTGCCGACGCTGAAAAAATCGATTGATCAAAATCAAATCCAAACAGATCAAAAAGCCAAAGAATCATTCGCTTACCTCCTTCATCGCCCAATAATAATTCGTCTTCGTCGATATTTTCCAATTCCCGTGGGTCGTACTAAAAATTTTAAAAAACACTATTTTTAACAACGAAAAAAGTTTAAAAAAAATCAAAAAAGACTTACCGCTATGTTCAAAATATCATCATCGTCGCTAAAAACCGAAAACAGCATCGTCTTGTATAATATTCACAAAAAAATTAAGAAAAAATAAGGGTTCAAGAAAACTTTGACTTACTTTTCCATTTTAAAAATGAAATTCAACAATGAAATTCAAAAAAATTGAAAAATGTCGATAGATTTAAATTTATAGTCAAATTTTAAAACGAAAATAATATCGGTCGGCTGACGATAAATCGATCGATCAGATTTTTTGGAGAGATTCAATCCCAATTTCCACACAATATCAATATCCAATATCCAAATCACGACGAAATGCGTATCTGAGCGTTTTGGTAATTGTCACCCGTTACGTGTTTTCTAATAAAATTATTACAGCGTATTATCATATTGCATCGCTGCATAAGTTGGATATAACTATGTAAAATACAAATCAAATTTATCTTGGACTTGAGTGTTGTCATATTTTATTTCAAAATGATGAGGACCCATATTTTTTAATAAACGGGTGATATATACTAAATGTCAAAATTTCGATTTTATGCTAAGTTGGTTCGTCTCTAAAATTATGAAACAAAAAGGCAATCAAAATTTTTTTGGTTTCATAATTTGCTTCATTTTAATTCATAATTATAAACTTTTAACTCAATTCTAACCATTATCCTTTATTAAAGTTAGCTTCCGAAACTTTATTTTACCTTTCATGCTTCCAAAACTTGAAACTGGATCATCGAAATGGAAAACTGAAAATTTGATTTCTCTATCTCTATTTACCTAACTTTTATTTACTTTGTTATAATTTTGTTTTGTTTGCTTTTATTTTCGTTGCTTTCGAAATTTCGTAGTTTTTCTCATCCTTTCGCGGAAAATTAGAAAATTTCTTTCGAAGTATCGAGTTTTCCATTTTTTCGTTTTTTTGTAAGTGAATGTAAACGAATGAATGAAAGTTTAGCTTATCTGTTTTTGGTGGCCTTTTACGTCAGTGTTGAGATGATAAACTAATCGGTTTTGAGTAATGCGATGTGCGGAGATGAGTTTTCGTTTGTGTTTGGGTCAGGTGATCAATTTTTGATCGATTGGGCTGTTCTAATTTGGTTTCGTTCAGTTCGAACAGCCCAATCGATCAACAAATCTGTGATTTCGGATAGCTAGCTGATTTTATGCGATTTCTTTCTGTTTCCTCGTGGATTTCTTCGAGAAAAACTGAAGAACATTCGATGTATTCGATGTTTCTTTTTCAGGCTCACCGTCATGTCGTCCATTTCGCCTCCGTCGATGCCTTCGCGACCAACAAGCAACACCGTCGGTGGATTGGTCAGTTCCCGAGTGAAAGCCTTCGGTTCGTCGTCGTCGTCGCCTTCGTCGACGAATTTCGTGACGAAGTCTGGACCGCCGCCCGCTCTTCCGGCCAAACCCAAACACGTGATCGACGCGGCCAACGCCTTACGGAAATCGCCGCACGCCGCCGAATTAACGTCGACGAAAAATATTCACCAAATGGCTCGCGCATTCGAAACGGCGCAATCGATCGGAATCGTTCAACCGAAATCGACAATCGCCGCCTCGAAACCGCCGATTCCGTTGCCGAAGAATACCGGTGTCAATTGTCGACCGTCTCCGCCGATGACAGCAGCAGTGACGACCGAGGCAATTCGACAATCCAACAGCGATTTTTCGATCAAAGCTATGAAATCGATGTTCGAAAATTCCGGTTCGGCCTACTCGTCGTCGGATCAAAATCGGCCAGCCGCTCCACGAATCGATCATCAATCGACGATGGTTCGGGCTACGAATCGACCAGTTTCGGAGCATTTCGCCGTCGATGATTTGAATAATAATAATAATCCGACCAAAGTCAAATCGATTCGCGCCGAATTGGAATCGAAATTGCATTTATGGTCGCCCGGATCGCCGCCGCAATTCAATCAGCCGTCTCATCAGCAGTCATCGATCGATCAGCCGGAACAGACGACAATCGATTATCATCAACAACCATCGTTCGATTATCGTCATCAACAACTGCCGCCGCCCATCGATCATCGTCAATCGAGCGCTCAATTCGCACAACAACCGTCGATCGATCATCACCAAACAATTATGACACGCTCTCAATTCGACTTCGATTCTCACGCTGTCGCCGCAAATCGTACCTCGATGAGTCGCGTTCCGGTTTCCAATTCGTATACCGATGGATTCAATT
>JAQGCW010000080.1:0-17182 GCA_034700065.1 Mesodorylaimus bastiani | reverse complement strand
AAGGTACTCACCGTTCGTTCGGGCGCCCTGAGCAATAAAGCGGCTTGATCACGTCGTTGTTTTCGATAATATTGTTCAAATGTTTCTTTCTTGTCCTAAACCGTAAAAGGAAGCACATTACATACTCGTTTTATTTTGATGGAACTTGCACACACTGTATTTCACTCAATCTAACAAACTTCTCATACTTGTAGTATCTCTTCAAAATCTTTCGGATGTTGCCATTACTTGGCTCGATCGAAAGAACTACGTGAAATTTTCGGGAACTGATTTATGCGTTGGTCTTCTAACATTGTATTAAATTCCATTCGAAAGGGACTTACAGTACACCTCGCCTAACACTTGCATGTATCCTACTGTACAATCTCACACTTGCTACTGTATACAACTTGTGTTCTCGTGTATACAAAAGGTTCAAACTGTTTATAACTATTCTGCATAGGGTAACATTGAATGAACCACTATATAAAAATTATGCTGCCTTTGGAAAGTTCTTCAAAAAAATCTCAAACTCTCTGGTTTATACTACTTCAGACCACATAGCAAAAAAAAAACAACTACACTTACCAGTACAGTGAATATATGGCAACATCGATACACCGGCGAGTAATCGACCATCTCTTGAGCGCTGCAGTCCTGAAAAGTAAAAATATGACTGAATTAGGGGATTTGTTTTGTTTGTATGTAACAATTACATATAAAAATATATTGGTATATATGTATAATTGTACATTGCAACACACTGTATAATTTAAATGTATAATTGTACATTGCATACTGTTTACTTTATAATGGATAAATACCGGTTTACGAAATAGTGGTAAGTGAATATCTATATACTGTGCTTACTGTGCATAATGTATTATAATATAACATATATATATAACTGTATTATGCATGCTCTGTGCCATATAAACTGTATAAATCTGTCATATAGTATATATACTGTATTACCTGAATAAATGTATACTGCAAATATAAACAAACACTGTAAATATAAATGTATACTGTCCTGCATAAACTGTTTTAGGTAAAGAATAGCTAACGAAATCCCAAACCAAAACCAAAAAAGCTGTTTTAAACTGAATAAAGCTTACTGTGCATTGTATAAACTGCACATAAGAAACCTTTCTGAAAAACTGTTAATGCATACTGTACGCTAAATGTAGCATACGTTTATGCATACGTCAATGATGCATTAACGTATGCTACATTTAGTATATGTAGTATACTATAACTGCACAAATCTGTTCTGTATATTGCATAAATTGGTACAAGTACACATTGCATACTGTAGGCTGCATATTCTGTGTACTAGACCATGTAAAACGCTTATACTGTATTATACTAAAGTGTACAATAAGTTTGGAACGACTATACGCTTTGAGGGCTCTTTTTTTTAAAAGTAACTCATGCATTTAACATAGCCACTTATCCGATGAAATAAACATCAGACCTACAGTATACTTCTGTGTCATGTTCTACACAATTGCATTTGCATCTTCTTTTATTAATTCAATCAAAAACCTGCGTAACATTTTTTAAAGTACAAGACTCACCTCGTTCGAATCATCGCGCTCTGGCGTTTTCCCGCTCTCGTCCAAATTCAAATCTCCCGCCACTGGTCCACCGAACATTCGCTTTCGATTCATGGAGATCGCTCCGCCAGCTCCGCTTCCCACCTGCCGTTGCTCGGATGCCTGCAAAAAGAAAAGAGAAACATACTGTAAAGTTATGTGCGCAAGATTGACTACTGTAGTTTAGAGATTTAGAGATTTGTGTTCTACTGTAAAGCAGTACAGCAGTACCATATGACTATAGTCAACATACAGTAGGACACAAATTCCACTTCCTGTACTCCCTAGAGTACTGTAATGGTACTTACTGCTCTGGACCAGTACAGTACTCTGCACAGTAGTAGGATTTTACTGTACCTATACTATTTTTTGGCATGGAATGAGTGTTTTCAGTTTTCAATTTTCAAGACTTATGTATAACTGCTTCATGCGCAAAAGACCATCTGAATTATCAATTAGCTCCAAGTGATCTTACTTGCAAATTTGTAGAAAATTTGAGGCATAAAACGTACTTTGACACGTGCGGAGTGTGAGCACAGCAAACATGAACACGCCCTGGACGTACACTCACACTTCTTTTATGCAAATATTTCGCTACATATTCAGACAAGGAAACCGCAAAACCGTAAACCGCCGTAAAGACTGATGGCTTAAACGATCGACACCTTCCGTATGTGTACTAATATTTTTGAACATAACTGATGATACAAATACACAAGATATTGTATATATATATATATCGGTGATTTCTGTACCGTACAGTATCACAGCTGATCAGATCGATCACCAAAAGCCAGCTTTTTCGTTTAGGATATCAGACATCATCAAATTTGAGAAATGCAACGAAAATCTAGTACTGGAGAATGCAACAAAATTTTGAGACAAGAGGCATTCGGACGATGCACTATCGAAGCAACTTTCGAATTTCGCACTCATTTTTAGCGCTGATCTAGAGGACTAATAGAGCAACCATTCCCCAAGATTTCATCAAAGTCCAGCCATGCCATCAAAAATGGCAGCGTTCGAAAGTATATCCGAGAAACTGTAAATTATGTGTGCAGGTTCCGCTGTTTTAGAACAAAACACACGCGGGAAATTCAAAAGCGTATTTGCAAAATCGTTTTAATACAAGATTGAATGCAAAATGATCTAATATACATAATCAAGAAGATGTGTTACATCATCGTTGATAATTTTATCAGTTTATCTTATTACACAGCTTTTGAAGCTTCCTTTGCGAACACACAATTTGAATTTCCCCGTTTTGTTCCAAAGGTCGCACAACCTGCACGCACATTCTACAGTATCTCGTTTGAACATTCAGACTATCGACAATATGGATGGATTTTCATGAAATTTTGTGGCATGGTTTACGCATTCTGGACCTCAAAACCGCTGGGGTAAGCAAAGCTCTTTGACGAAATTCGAAAGGTCCACCATAGACCGATCATCACTGATCTGATGATCGATCTATGGACAGAACACTGATCTGATCAGCACAGAACGTTGATCATGCTGAACAAATCAATGATCAGGAGGATCTACCTGATCAAACACTCTGTAAGGGTATCAATCGCTCGATGTGAAACTGTGTACTGTAATTGTAAAAGCTACTTATTACTTGGACGAATCCACCCCTAATTATCGTAAGTGCATGAGGTTCACATTTCAATCATGCCATGAAAAATGGTTGGTGTCTCAAAGTATCCATTTATAAAGACGCAAACTGTCACCCCTCAATGAGAGCACTACACGCCTATCGCATTGATTCGTGATTCGAAACGCAATAAGTTATCTATCCTTGATAGATGCTGATCATTCTGGAGAGCACGATCAAAATGATCATCAGGTTCGACATGCTGATCAATGATCATGTGATTCATCAGCAGAGAATGAATCAGTGGATCAGCGGAGAATGAAAATGTGATCAGCATGATCAATCACATGACCATTTTGATGTTCATGCTGATCAATGACTGATCTTTCTGATCAATCACTGCGGATCAATGATCTGCTGAGAATGAAAATGGGATCAGCATGATCAATTTCATGATCGCTGATCAAACTTTGTTGGTCAGCATTTACTTCCCGAAGTAATCATGCTGATCAGCCATGATCGATCAAAACCCTTCTCACTCTACCTAACCCATTAAACTTAACTATAAATACCTTTTAAAAAAATCTGACCACCCCGTGAGCTACTTACGTGTCTCAATGCCACCTCGCCAATGCGCGCCGTAACTTTTCGAATACTCTCCAAGAAGTCTGTGAATTCGGAAAACGATCGATCGCGAATATTATTACGAATCTCGCCGATATTCGTCATCATCTTTTGAGCGAATCGATATCGTCCGATCCGTGGCAAATACGTGTGCTCCAATTGTTCCAACGTCTTCAACGCCGGGTAGTATCTGAAGGAAGAGAGAGAAGTTAAACAAAAATATGTACTGTACTTTAGTTGAGTTCTACATAGAATATACTGTAGTTGAGGAGGGAGATAGCGCACTGTACTTCGAAAACTATACATTGTTCGAGTACTGTGGGTATTTTGAAAAGGTAAGGTAGGTTTGAAAAGGTTTGTTTTGTAACTTCTTAGGCTAAATCTAATCGCGATTTATGAAATAGACATAACATAACTGATACTCGTGATACATACGCATTTTTGAAAAAGGTATCTTGATGATGGCAGGAAGTAAAAGAGAAACATATCAACTTGAGCAGTAGGATCATCTGTGATAATTTTTTCCTTACACTCCCTTCTCACGATCAGCTGCCTTTGATGTCTCTTTTCAAATATTTCAATTTCTGACTCATTTTATGCACAATCTGACGAAGCAGCGGAATCTACAGTACATTTATTTCAACCATCAGGTATGTCCTTTTTGGGGCGATATACTGTAGATTGTGCATGCAGATTCTACGATTATGCGAACAAAAAGCGGGAAATTAAACAAAATAAGTGCGAAAACTACTAATTCAAAATCCGTTTTACTCGCAAATTTCCTTTACATCGCGAGTTTGAATCCCATTTTGCAAACAATCTTTTGAATTTCCCGCGTTTTACTAAATAAACCGAGAACCTACATATACATTCTACAGTATCCGTATAAGTACTACTTTCGGACGCTGACATTTTTGACTGTATTTGATGGAAACGCTTGCATAAGTTTGAGATCTGGTTGGTTTATCTACAGCTGTCCTCTACACAGCGGCTAAAAATCATCGAAAATTTGACAGTCGCTTCAAATCTTACAAGCCAGTGTGCAAAGAAGCGTTATTGGTACGGTCATACAGTCCTAGTCACGAGCTACTTTTGAAATAATTCAGCAACCTCATGGTTTCGGCCCAAGAAACCTTGCCTTCGTGCTTCTGCAGTCGAATGAAAACTGAAAGTCGTTTCTGCACTGCATTTCGTAAACGTTTTCCCCATTCATGCTGATGTGGCTAGTTGGTTTGATATTTTTAGCCTTTACCTGAGACACAATGGTATCCCTGGAATAGAAGTCAGTGTGTGTTCAAAATCTAATGCCCTAATATGTTATCGTGCATAACTTATATGTACATGATACTAGTACTGTGCATAAATCATGTGTCATGTGTTCATGGGCATGTCTATACAAGCATGTATGCATACGGGGCAAAAAAATCATATGCACGTGGTTGCATATGTGCATACGTGCGTGCATGAAATATATGCATGCACACATGAAAATTATACATGCACACAATATATTTTTTCCATTCTCAGTTATGTACAAGATATTTTAATACACTGTTATAATTAAGCATAGTTGTTTTCATATTCATATTGTTTGCACATGCCCATATTCACATAAGCAATGCGTATGTATTCGTGCAATATTATGCATAATGCATAATGCATTTTGTGCATTGTGCATAATGCATATAATGCATAATATTGTGCGTAATGCATGTGCATAATATTGTGCATAATGCATATGCATAATATTGTGCATAATGCATATGTGCATGCGCAAGACTTGTAAGATCTTATGTAAAATTCAGGCATTGCAAATATGAAAACATGTTTGTTTGATTATATACATAGAAATACACCTTTATGTATATGTCTAATAATGAAACATTATATTTATGCATGTTTATGTTATTGTTCAAAATGCCACAAAAAATGTATGTATGTATACTGTGCGTAGATATTTTCAATGTACATAAACTGTGTAATATAAAAACTAAACTAAAATTCTCCAATCCAAACTTAAAAACTTTCCACTTACTTTTTCTGTTCCATTTGCTCCTGTAATTTCGTATATTTCTCCATAACCGGCAGACATAATGAAACATTCTCCAATGCTGCGGCGATATTCGATTGCATTTTCCGTTGTTTCACAATTTCGCGCGCTTTCTCCATCAGTGCGCGTGAATTCTCGTGAATATATCGATCGACCGTCGCAATATCGCCGCTCAGCTGGCGACATTGCGTTTTCAAATCCAACAATTCGCGTACGGCTTCGATGAATCCGGAATAATGAAAATTGCACAATTTCTCGATCTCCCTGTCGTAATTGCGAATCTTCTTCTCCAAGGCTCGTAGACATTTTTGTACATCGCCTCCGTCGTAGATGGCACTGGAAAGTTGAGATAAGAAAAGTTAGCGAGTGCTTGACTTGTTTGAGTAAAGTACACAGAGTGTAAAGTGCGTACTGAAGTGCGCAAGAAGCAATGTTCGAAGTTCACAGTGTAAAATGCAAAGTGTAACATTGAAAAGTGTGCAAAGAGTGTAGTGTGAAAAGTAGTGTGACGGTCGATGTGTACAGTTTGCTTCAGCAAAAAAATGTAAAGTACGCTGTACATTAAGATGTTCCGGCAGTGCAAATAAGATGTTCAGGCAGTGCAAAGTTGCAACACCTAGCGTGTGATACAGCAAACTTTCATGCACCATATCTTATAAATGGCTAATGCGATTTAGGACTTTTATATCTCATTTTGTAGAGCTCAATGAGATCTACAAGGCTGCTGTTGATTACGTTTTGAGAGCAGTGACAGTTCGTAATAATTCAATTCAAATGTTATTGCGATTTACTGCGCGAAATGTCATATAATGTAAAAATAAAGCCTCAATAGTCAGCAGGTACTTGGTAAGCTGAGCTAAGTGCTACAGTATGCCAGTGTCGTAGTGTTTTTCTGTTTCTGTATTCTTGTAGGCACACGGAAGCCGAAATTGTGTGATACGATTTGGTTTGAAAATACATATTATAAGCAAGCAGTATGCTAAACGCGCCGCATCAATGGAGTGCTGTATATTTTGATGCGATTTATATATAATGCAAATGCAACATAAACTTTCGCCAGAAGTATTTTTCTATTTGAAACCACACAATCTTTTATTCTGATCCCGGCAACGTGGGAAAAAAATGCAAACCTTTGAGCCCTTGTATCTCACGAACGGCAAACACTATCTTCTACTTTTTATATCTAATTTTGAAGCTCCTTTCGAGATCTACAACTTTCAAGTGCAAAGTTTTCGGCTATCTGCAACGGTTCGCATTTTAGAGCCAATCGAATTTCGATGCAACTAATGGGCTACAGAAACCTAATACATGCTCGACAAAGTTGGTTTCAACGAACATGCCTTGTACTTCCAGACGAGAGCTTCAAAATAATAAGAACAAGTCAAAATCCACTCAAAATTATTCGTGATGACTGAAGGATTATTCAAAGTTGATGCTCCAATCACAGAAAAGATACTTTTTAAAAGGTTTAGTTACTATGTCAATGGGATGAAATTTACTGCAAAATTTTCAAAAATTTCTCATCTCTGTTGACTTTTTCAAAATTAGGCTGTTGATTATTTAATAAACTAATGACAAATTTCTCCGAATTTGGAATTACTTTAAACTATACCAAAACCACCGAAATCTCCTTCTGAACTCAACTAAAACCTTCAATCGCCCCTAAATTACTGTCCTGTACACTCTCAGAAACAATCTTGCTGAATCCCAAATTTTTTTTTTAAACTTTACAACTACTTTCCTCGCTGTATTCCAAAAGAATTACCCAAAAACTATCTCAAGCTCAATTATAACCAAAAACCAATAAAAAAACGAAAAACACAAAAAAAATCAAAAAACAAGGAAGAACTCACCTCAAAACCAAACCGATACTTCCCGAATCCGACGTTTCCAATTCGGTCAATAAATATTCTTGCTCCGGTCCACCGACGTCGGACGATTTCATCGAATTCGATCCCGTCTCACTTTCGACCGTCATCGTCGTCAATGCGTCGACGGCCGACGACGAATTATTCAACGTATCGATCGCTCGTCGACCGCCACCATTCTTCGTATCGCCGCCGATTGAATTCCGACCGCCGATATCGCCGCCGCCCGAATCGGCCGAAGCGATCGATCCGCGCGTCGAATTGTGATTGGAGAAATCCGATGTTCGTAATTTATTCGTCGTCGAAGTCATCATCGGGTCGAGTTAATCAATTTTTTTCGGGGATCGGAATCGAAAATAAACGACGGCGGTTGTTGGAAATTATAAATTTTATCGACGGGCGAAAAATTGTCGAAAAAATATCGGCGGAATTCGAAGTTGAAGAAAATTCTTCGAAAATTATGAAAAATATCTTCGAATCGGATATTTTGATGATTCTATCGGCACAAATGAAAATATTTTTCCCCAAAGAACCGAAATGAAATCAAGGAAGAAAATTAGGTCAAACAATAAATTCCAAAGAAGAAACGGAAAACCTCCAAGCCTCCAAGATCGATCTACAAAACGGGCTCGAATGACTTTTCGCGCACATCAGGGAAGGTTCTCGACTGCTTATGGCAAAACGCGGGAATTCAAATTTTGCGTCTGCGATCACGGAAAATTCAACAGCAGAGAAGCTTTTCTAAAGCTAATTAAACCAGCTAACTTATCCCAGGCTAATTAAAACACAGTCTTTTTGTAATCATGTGCATCGAAAATGTCACATTAAAATTATCAAATGCCATTCGACAGTGTAAAGTGTAAAAAAACTCGCAAAAACTCGAGCATCAATCAGTCATAAAAAAAAGTGCAAAAAGTGTAAACCTGTGCAAGATGATGAGGTCAATAAAAACACGTAAAAAGGTTCGGAAAGTACTGACAGTAAGCACATCGCAAATTGGGCATACTGTAGCCGCCTGCACGTCTTTTACACCGCCATGTCCATTTGAATTTTCGGATGCGGATTATAATCGACGATTTCGAAATCCTCCACGCGAAAATCTTCGATATCCGTAATGGTACGTTTAAATTGTAGTTTTGGAAACGGACGAGGCGAGCGAGAAAGCTGAAAGGAAAAATGGCGGGTAAGTTTGAATATTGGCGGGAGCTTTGAAAAAGAGTGTATTGTGCAGCAGAAGTGACAAATGGAACTTGGGGAGGACATATAGAATGCTTCTTAGTATCCAGTGACAAATAGAACGTCTGAGAGTACAGGCGGGTTACTGTAGAATGTGCGCACAGGTCCAGCGATTTTCGAAGAAAACGCGGGAAATTCAAAAATACACAATGAAGACGTGAACAGTGTTAACCTCATCTGCATATCCACAGAACTTAGACGATTTCCTGGTTTTCTGCCATGCAAGTGCATTCGCTTTTTTTGAATTTCCCGCGTTTGCAGAACCTGCACGCACATTCTACACTATCCCATCGAAACTTTAGGATGTTGCCATTTGTGACTGTATGGACAGAACTATGTGATATTTTGTGTATGTCCAAGCTTACTTCGTGTCAAATGCGACAGTGAACTTTGCATTACCCATACATCGTCCTGCATCACTCTAAACCAAGATTTAGAAGCATAACACAACACAAACCACTCACCTGCACTTTCAATTGTTCCACGTGATTCGAATACACGTGCGCATCGCCCAACGTATGCACGAATTCGCCCGCGCGCAAACCGCACACGCGCGCGATCATATGCGTCAATAGGGCGTAGCTGGCCACGTTGAACGGCACGCCCAGACCCATGTCGCCACTCCGTTGGTACAATTGACACGACAACTCGTCGTCTTGAACGTAGAATTGTACCAAGCAATGGCACGGCGGGAGGGCCATCTTCGGTAGATCTACAAAAGGATAGATCAATAGTTACAGTGATGAAGACATAGGACAGTTTAGTAGGTGTTAGGTGGTGGATGGGTAAAATTAGGTTAGGCTAGTGTTGTAGGTGCTTTCTAAAGTGTAAAATGTTTGCATGCAGACTTGTGGCACATTACCTGTTTTTATTATGCTTCTTAAGCGGTTCAGATGCAACAATACAAAGCGATTCATGAACTATTGGTTTTAAAAGATACTGGCCGCTGTGATATACTGCTTTTGTAAGTTCAAAAACATATAGTTCGATATGCTGTACAACTACTACATACTTTGTATATGCTAATTCCTTTTGCCCATTGATTTTACAATAGCACCGTAACCTATAGACGCATATTGATGTTTCTGAAAGACTTTATTGCTGAATCGCCTTCAATGCATTCTTGCTAGTATAGTTTTTCTTACTTTTCTCGCTAAAACTTTTCTTGCGTGAATTAAAAACACTCATTATTTTCTTAAAATTCACAGTGCAAATATTCCTATTCCGAAACAAAACAGACACTGTAGAACAGAAGTTAATTCGAAAGATTAGAACGGCTGTGATCAGGAAGATATCCTACTTTTATTGCCTATTATATCTCATAGTACTTTCATATATGTAATTACGAATAATTTTTCTTTATTGATTAGTGTTTCCTGATTTTCTGAAGTAAAAAGAAAGCCTGCAAATAAATGAGTGCCGTGCAGAAACTTCAAAGACGAGAAAGAGACAGAGTTACAGTATCCTGCAGTCATAAATGTTTCCATCGTAAAGTCGCAGTTATTACTAAATATGTGATCATAGTATGCACATAAAACAACAAACAGCTGCATACTGTTCTGTTATATGTGCTTTGGTTTTATCAAAATTATATACCACTACTGTACGTAAGAGGTATATTTATACATATTATACAAAATATATGACGAAAAATATACTATTCTGTATAAATATACTACTCTGTATGCAATTAGTAATTATACAAATGTAGGAGTATTATGCAAGTAATAATTTATACATATGTAATATTTATAAATGTATCTACATCGATCTTTAAACACATGAATATAGGTAATGTAATTTATATATATTATGTATATGTATATATGCACACATGATTAGTTATGTAATATTTATACATATATGTAAATATGTGTGTATTCCTCTCTATGTATTTGATCGAATAATGTTTTCGCATATATGCATA
Source organism: Mesodorylaimus bastiani (assembly GCA_034700065.1). NCBI lineage: Eukaryota > Metazoa > Nematoda > Enoplea > Dorylaimida > Dorylaimidae > Mesodorylaimus > Mesodorylaimus bastiani. The sequence goes on along the minus strand of JAQGCW010000080.1, from coordinate 6,303 downwards.
TGCATATATGCGAAAACATAATCACACATTTCATAATTTCATAAAACATATGTCAATGGATATGGACATAAACATTTCGTTTCGCTTAACATATATGTACATGTGCGCATATTTATGCATTTTGACACCGTATAAATGGCTGATCAGGCAGAGGGAGGAGAACGATCCACGGGGGTGTGTTATCCCCACTGGCTTCTTTGAACCTAATTGTAATCTCTCTCTCATCCTTCATTGCACATCGCTAACTAAAGGACCCGACTCCAACCAAACCTCCACCTAATCCACAACAACCCCCCCCCCCCCCGAACAACATGTACTTACCCACTGGATTCCACGCCGTCATAATGATCCTACGCGAATTCGGATCCGTCTTAATCCGATTGATCACATCGCGCAATTGATCGATACCTTTCCCGCCGTAATCCTCCTTGCACGTTTCGTACTGGGCTCCGAAATGTCGCCATTGGAATCCGTAGACCGGACCCAAATCGCCTTCCTCTCGATCGTGCAATCCGCATTGGTTCAAGAATTCGCGCGTTCCGTTCTTCTCCCAGATACGTACGTCCTTCGCCGAAAGTTGTTTGCCATCGGTGGAGCCACGGATGAACCAAAGGAGTTCCTCGATAATCCCGCGATAGAACACGCGTTTGGTCGTGAATAGCGGGAGTGTATCTGAAAAAGTTTTTGGGAGAGGTGAAGCTTGATGTAGATTAATTGACGAAGAATATTGGGCGTAAATAAGATCGAGAGCTTTGCTGGTTATTGTTTGTAATATTTGTACAGAAACCAAAAAATAGATTATATACTGTTTCCTACAATCAAACGACAGGAATACAAAATTGTATTCTACGAATTTGATGCGTGAAACTGATGCGTCAGCAGAGAATGGATCAGTCTAATTTTATGCCATATACATAATATCTTGACTATATGGTTTACAGCCATGTAGTCTACGAGCAAAATTTGGATTTCCCGCCTTTTTGTCATTAGAAAACATACAACCTAACCTCTAGACCCACTACTGTATTGTAACTTTTTACGCTGAAATTTCCGACTGAATGGGTGAGATGAATAAAACAGCATGAATTTTACGAATGTTTATCTGCAGTTGTCCTCTATCGATGCATAAATATAGTTTCAAATTGTCAAAGCTAATTAAAAAATGTGTACAGTACTTACCGTTTCTCAAATTATAACGACATTGAGCGCCGAAAATGGAAATCGTCCCGACGCCCGTTCGATCGTTTCGTCCGCGTCCCGTCGATAAAATACGTTTGATCAGATTGAGATATTGCAATTCGTCGTGTTCACTGAAAATATGCGAATAATCGTCGATTTTTGTTGTACATTTTAAAATTTGCATACTGTATCAAATTTGGTCACAAACATTTGGAGAGTAATTTTGTGTCAATATTTGGCAAAACATATCGGATGCATTTGATCAAAAGGGGAGAGACGAATAAAGTAAATGAGAACTGAAACTTGCTCACATATACGAAAAATTTGTTGCATCAAGTGCACAGAAAGGCATTAGACAACCTAAATGCCTCTCTGTTGCTCTTGAAGGACTGCAAATTTTGAGTTAAAATACTGAGACAAAGATTAGCCGATAAATTTTTCAATCTAGTCACCCTCGGGTATTCTAAACTCGTCTATTGCACTGTGAGAAAACTGCAGATATATTTGTTGCACTGAACTGTACTGTAATCCCGCAAATTTTTCTCCCGATGTAAAGGATTCGATACAGTACTGTCAAATTGGCCAAAAATTTGCATAATTTAGTGTTGCTAACTGAAATCACAAAGAAACTGCCTTTATAATGACTAAACTAGGTGATGAGTTCAAAAAGTTTTGTAAAACTTAGCGTGACAAAATAATACATACGTACAGTAAATATGTAAACAAACAAACACAAAAAACAATACAAAAACCTTCCCACTCACCTCTCTTCGTTCGCCGTCGCCGAGAATTTCTTCTCGTCGATCGAATTCTCTCCGATACCGTTGGTAGAAATTTTTCTCGTCGTCGAAATGGTTTCAAAATTTTCCATCGCCATCATTTTCGAATCGTTGATTTCCATCGAGTCCGCCATAATTTTGGGAAAAAATCTCCAATCTCGCCGAAATTGTCGAAAAGTTGATGAAAATGTCGAAATAATCGATGAATTGTTGAGAAATACGGAGGAAATTTGAAGAAAATTCTTGAAGATTCGTCGGTCGATCAATTTTTTGATTTCGAAAATGAAAACAAAAGCAGTAGAATTACTTTTCCCGCCAAGCGCAACAATCGTCTTTGATGGTTAGGTTCAAGAGAAACGGTGGGAATTTGAATTTTGGAACTTAGAAACAACGGAGCAGAAAATGGAACCGACCACTCACCACGAGAGCACAATCGAACAATGACAATCTGGCTGAGAGACGTACAATGGAGAAAGTGTAAAGTAGCTGTCGCCCCGTCCCATTACACTCTGAGAATGTAAACCGATCGACTGTCCAGGGGTCCCTGCAACTTTAATTCACTTTACACTTTCCAGAAAAAGCCAAAACGTATGTCTGCGGTGGGATTCGAACCCCCGACCCTGCATTTGCGCATGAACAAAGTGATCACGTTTTGCAACTCCGTAAGGAGGTATCGTGGAGCTGTAAAACTTGCACTCGGGGGTTTTCGAACTCGCTTAATCCAACGGCGATGTTCGTTTTCGGATATTACGTCTCATTTTCTCAGATTCGTCGATACACAACCGATAAGCTTTATCAAACCCTCAAAAATCATCACCTCATCCTTCTGATCACACCAAAGCCGATCAAGTCCTTCTTTCAGATATCTTCCTTCTGTGTTTCAAACTTCCATACTCGTTCGCCCCGTTGCCCAAATTCGGTTGATATGCTCGTGCAGACTCTTCTGGTACTCCGTTGTTCCCATTCTGGTAACCTTCCGATGGTGCCCTCTTTCCAACTACCTTCACACTGCCCCTGCCGCCGCCCGTCATCATCCCTTCCTCCCCGTGCTGGTACCTGCGCATCACATCCGTATGTTCTTGCTCGCTCGTAAAGAACTTCCGCAGACCCATGGCTTTCAAACCCAAGCGAACAAGTTTGAGGAAGTACTCCAAGAGAATCCCGCTGGAACCTAAGATTACCCCGCCTAGCAGGATCCAGAAGGCTCCTTGCGCTCGGCTGATATCGATCGCATCTCCGGCTGCCGATACACCTTCGGCGAATACGCACAAGTTGCCGCGCGCAGCAGACAATTGAAAGTGATAATCGTTCAGCCATTTGGCCACGAGGCCCATTTCGACCAATTGGCGTGATCTGAAGCAACGCAGAGAGTGTTTTGGAGGTCATAGAGGAGAGATGGGACGTAATGAATGTCACCATTGGATTCAGCATGTCGACAAACCCCTGTACGCAACTTTACACTCTGCTCTCGTGCTTCCTGGCGGAGTTGCAAAACTTGATCTCTTCGGTCACAATACACACTGCGGGGGTTCGAATCCGGCCATGCGCAAATGTTTTGTCTTTTTTGGAGTGACGTGTAGTAAAGTGTAGTAAAGGGAGCCAAATATTTTTTGTGAAAGTGTAAAGTGCGAAAATCATGCACGCCGACCTTACTGAATCCAATGATGAATCCATCTTCGGCGGGAAATTCAAACTTACGCATTCGAAACCAACTCGCTATAGGGCGATCCTTTTTGCAACATGATCGAGTACATGACCGGAATGATGCCGTTGCTCGTCGTGGCCACATCGCAATCGGCCGATGCGTAAACCGACAGCGTTTCCATCGGACCCAACAGGACGAGCTTCGGTTGAGCCCGCACTTGTCGTATACCTTCTTCCAACGAGCTTACGTTGATCCATTTATGTCGTGTACTCATCTCGTACCACAACTCTTGGAATACGGGTAGTTGAGATGTCTGGAATGAGGGTGGTGGTTTCAGGGAGGCGGGAAATTCAAATTTCGCGCGAAGAATTGACTTGGTCCTTAACCAGAGGAGTTGTTATCTCCTGGAGAGTGTAAACTGGACCTATATGACAGATGTACAGACTAATCAATGCACACTTTGCACGCTTTACACAACAGGAAAGGAGCAAAAAGTTTCGACCCCACCCGGGCTCGAACCCTTGTGTCAGCCTTCCCGAAGGTTACACGTTTTGCAACTGCTCAAATTTCATCGGAGCTCAGCGAAAACTTGCAACTTGGGGTTACCAGCCATGCTGAATCCAACGGCGATTACCACATTTAGCCATCTCCTTTGCTTACTCGGATAAATCGGATTCTTGTCGCCGTATTGTTTGGAGTGACAATCCTGTACCCCTCGTACTTGACATGATCCAACAATTCATCTTGAGTATTGAATGGCAGTGCCGCCTTGTTCACTGCGAACAATGCCACCATGTTTCCGGTGAATGTAGCCACTAAGGTCAAGGCGGCTAGCCACCAGAAAGCCAACATCGTGCGGCAGGTCCACGATTTCGGTTGGACTGGGAGTCCTGCAAATGGAAGGTACTCAGTCGCAATATGTGTCAAAAACTACCCCAAAGCTGACTTTACACTTTCGAAAAAGCAAACGTTTTGCTACCGGCCTGATTCGAACCCCCGACCGGAGGCTCTTGGATGACCAAAGAGATCACGTTTTGCAACTCCGTCAAAAAGAGCCCTGGAGCAACAAAACTTTGCACCCTCAGGTTTGTGACCATGCTGAATCCGATGCTGGTGTCTATTTTGGGGTTTGAGCACTCCGGAAGCCTACCTTGCTGTACGAAAACCGAGAAGAACAACCACACGGCCTCGGACCAAGTGTATTGGACTTCGGCGGCGATCGACAATGCTCGACACAATGTCTTCATAATACATCCAGAGACGAATATGGTCAACGCCGTCAGTGCCCAAACTTGCCATTGAAACGGGGCTGTGACGATGAGGAATCGATTCTCCAGAAACTTGCCCGGCGCCCGGATCAACATGCCGGTGTCCGACGTATGGAACGGATACGATTGATCGGCCGCATCCGCTCGATCGTAGCGCAGAATGGCTGCCCCAGCCAGAATATCCGCTTCCTAGAGACATCAAACTTTACGCGCGAAATTCAAAAATTGAAATGTCTACACCTCCTACCTTCCTATGGAGCATGCCGATCATGCCCGACCAATTGCCCGTGTCTGGATCCTGCTCGCCCCAAGCACCATCGTCCGCTTCGTGGTACTCCAGACTGCAATGCAGTGTAAAGTAGAAAGGGCGCCAAATTCAAAAAAATCGCATAGCGTCATTGGCTTACTCCGCATTCAATCGTTCTTTCAATTCGCGCATGATCTCGATCACTACTCCGGGACCAGTTTTATTCTTCATGATCAACGTGCCATTGCTGATGTTCATGTACTCCACGTACGGCGGTTCCTACGTGTGGTGAAAATGGAGGCTTCTGATTGGTTACTTCTGGGCAGGCACAAGATACTTCTGGTACTGTGCGCAACTGCCTTCCTTACCCTCATTGTGACCACTTTCAATACCAATCTTGTTGAATTTGGCGCCAAACTGGTCGTATTTGGCATCTTCGGTATATCGGTATCTGAAAGCATTCAAACGGAATGCGCGCGAAATTCAAAAAAATTTGATCGATGTTATTCAGTCAGAAAACTTGACGAAGCTGACTTCAGTCATTTCGGCTGAAATTGATCAGTTTACAAAGGTTCATTTTCGCAAACTTGAATTTTGCAGATGTTTCAAACTGGCGCCAAATTTAAAAATTTCGCGGGGATTTTCGAACTGGCGCCAAATTCAAATTTATCGTCAAGTGACCAAGCGCTTACCATAAGCTTTCAAACCTGTGGAATTCTTCAACATCTCTCCATTGGACATTCCACTTTGACCTTGCACATTTACACAGCACAGTGTAAAGTAAAATAAGCACGCAGTGTAAAGTACAGTAAAACGCTTCATCTTGTGCGGTCCAACCAGTATGCAGAGTGTAAAGTACAATGGACCACCAGACCAACGGACCACCCACGGAGCCAACCAGAATCTAACCAAAGAGCCTACGCACCTTTCCAACAACCTTTTAAGGTAGCAAAAATCGATTCACCTTTTATTTACATTGTGCACAAACAGGCCGAGAAATTCGATCCAATTCAAATATCCCGCGCAAAAAATTAGAATAAAACGGTTCTAGTGCCATAATGCACAATTATGAATTGAAGCAAGATTGAATACACTTTCGATTTGAAGCTTGTACAGGGTGTCCGGAAAAGAAACTACACCATTTCAAACAACCGCCAAAATTCGAATTTCGCGCCAAATTCAAAA
>JAQGCW010000079.1:0-17184 GCA_034700065.1 Mesodorylaimus bastiani | reverse complement strand
CCATATATACTGTGTCGCTTCGCCCTAGAGTGCGCATTTATGTGCTTGGCAAAGAAGTAAAATTGAATTGAATTGAAGGCCTTGGGATCAGTCCGTAAGAGTACTGGCTTGGGGGACTATATCTGGGGTTCAGTAATATCGTTTTGGGGATCATGGGAGGCGGGAAGTTAGTAGCCACTGATTCGGGATTTGGGAAGCAGCACGGAGATGTAGAGAAAGATTTCCTTGGAACCCCGAGGATCTGAGGAGATGAGGAGGATGAGACAGTGAGAGGAGACAAGGGGTCCCAAGGAAATCTCCTTTCTCTACGGAGGAGCAGACTACAAATGATCAACTTGGAGAATCAAGGGTGTTCAGCAGGTTCTAGAGGTTCATGGTCGGGTCAAAGGAACCCTTGGATATCCCCGGTTGTTCCTGAGTGTTCCCAAGTGCCTGGGTGTCCCTTGGGTATCCATGAATGTCCCTGGGGGTTTTTGGGGATCCTGAGTGTCCCCCGAGTGTCCCGAAGTCCCATGGGTATCCCTGGGTACCCCTGAATGTCCCTGAATGTCCCTGAATGTCCCTGAATGTTCCGAGATGTCCTGGGGTTTCACTGAAAGGCTCAAAAGCCACTCGAGGACTGTCCAAACCGCTATCCGAACCGGGTCGCCGTTTTATGGTCTTCGGAAACAACTTGAACCGCAGAAACCACTTCCATCTCCTCGAGCTAATCAGACCCGCCCGCGACCCATCTGGACGCCGACCGCCTCCCCGATCACCAACCAACCCCACGACCGTGCCACCACCAAGTCCTCAATTCCACCGAGCTAATCACCCACCGTACGTACCGGTACGTTTGACGCAAAAGGTAAACGTAGCAAATTATCTGCGGCGAACTCGTCGGCCACAATATTTGGATATTCTCCGAGAGGCTCCCTCAACGACGATGATGATGAAGAGAAGAAGAAGAAAATCGTATTGTTCGTTCCACGAAGTCCAAAGCAAAAACGACGCCGGTCGAACCAAACGACGAGTATGTCTAAACGATTTGTGGTGCAAATTAGGTCTCGACGAGGCCTCGTTTTGTTCGCGCTCGCGCGGGGTTTCTGATTCTGCGAAGATAAATTAGGTAGAAGATGATCCTTTCGCCCCCCTCCTCCAAGTCTTCCCAACAGTCCCCCTCTACGGCTACTCCGTCGCGATCCGAGGAGCTACCGATCGGCTAATCCCGATAGCATACGAATGAATGCCGAATATAGAACATCCATCTCCCAAAAAAGGCCTCCCCCCGTCCGGCATTGATAGAGTTGTGTTTTGCCCCCGAAGAACAGGAATGTCCGCTAATGGGCGATCGGCCAATATCTATAAAGGACATCTAGGTAAATTTCTTTACTTCCAAAAAAGGGAAAGCCACCTGCCCCAACCAGCCCCAAACCCCCAAAAACGCATACACTCGGTTGAATGAAATGTATCAAGTCCACGCGCATTTGCCTCCACTTGTCATGCTCGAATGAGTGAAAGGAATGAAGTGAGATGATGTTTCGCTCAGTGCCCCACCGCCCGCCCGCCCGTCCGATCGACCGACCGAACACAATAACTAGAAGTAGTAGAGGTGACAAAAATTTATGAGGTCCCGAAATTTATGAAAAAAAGCAGCACCGAGGTTGAAGTAGGTTTGCTCCACAAAATCCTATGCTCCAATGGATCGAGAGAGAAAAAGAATATGCGGAAGTGTCGATTGGGAGAAGAAGCTGGAGAGACCAGGACCGTCGAAGGGATCCGAGGGTCGTTTAGGGTCGTCGGAGAATCGTCGGAGAGTTGGAGGTGGGTCTTCGAGGAACACCGGAGAACGGCCGGAGAGACGCCGGAGGGTCCCGAAGTATCGCGGAGGTTGATCGGAGGGACCTCGAGGGTCGCGGGAGGTTCGTCGGAGGGCCATCGGAGGTTCGCTGGAGAAATCGCCGGAGAATTGCGGAGGGTCGTCGAGGAATCACAGGAGTTTACTCCGGAGGAACCTCCACGGTCTCCGAAGGTCGCCAGAGAATCGTGGAAGGACGCCGGAGGGTCACCGTAGGATCCTCGAGGTTCTTGGAACATCGCCGGAGAGTCTTCGAGGTTCACCGGAGAATCGTCGGAGGACCGCCGGAGGGAGGACCGTTTGGTCTCCTCGGGTTCTCGAGGTTCATCGGAGAATCGCCGGACGGTCCTCGAGATTCATCGGAGGTTCGGTGGAATGTCCTCGAGGTTCACAGAGGAATCGTCGAGAAATGCCGGAGACACCATCGGGTCTCCGAAGGTTCACGGGCGGTTCGCCAGAGAATCACCGCAGGATCCTCGACGTTCTCCCGGTAAACCGAGAAGAAATCTCTCTCGCGGATGCCTTCTACCCCCCAATCGAAATCGGACGCCATGGGTCTCAACGGCGGACCACCACCATCCGCAGCTGATCGTCGAGCAGTCCATCGGTCGCACTTCTAATCCCGCAATCCAACCCGACCGTCCTCCCCACACTCGCCCGGACAATAATGGAAAGTTTGTAGAATCCCCGGAGGACGGAACGAACCACACGCCATTTTCCGCCCGACCGCCCTTCTCGATAAAGTGTTACTTAATTGGGAGTTTCGAGGAGAGTCTTCTTTTTAAAAACTTAATGCGGCTATAGACTACGTTTGGACGATTTTAGTGAAAGAACGACACGCACGACCTTTTCTCCCAACTCCCGAGAAAATAATGCGGACACACACGAGACACCCTCGTTCGGGGGGAGAGTAGACGGAGAAGGAGAAGATTCGGAGTAGTTCGCGGATGACCGAATTCTACGCACCCCGTCCCTTCACTCTCCTCGATGCGCCAGTGCGATTTCGAAAGCGTGCGCCTTTTAAAATGGATCGAACGGATAGATTTTTCACACATCCCAAAAAAGACCCGTCTCTCGTTTGTTCTCATTTACGGGCCAAGGTTTCGCGTACAAAGTGGCAAAGTAGGCATTGGTAGTAGCGGGTCATCGGTAGGTGATGACACTTTGTCACCTGTCCCCCCCCCACACCTGGACTCCCGTGTTTGGCCCACTGACACGGACCAGTGACGGAACAAGGACATATCGGGATGGACAAGGCGGCCAACCGACCGATCATCACCTCCCCCGAGGGATCCATCCCAGTGAAACCCCCCCCCCCAACCTCTCGTGCCGAGGAAAGGAGGCCGTATATCCATTTCTCGGACTTTCCCCCGACCATACTCTCAAATTGGTATCATTCTTGCCCACATTTCAACTGGCGTCGCCCGAAAATTGAGCTCCAAATTAGGGGACATCCCGAAAACGGGTTGAGAGTAGAACCACTCTCACCCATAAATGTTCGCCGGTGGATTCCGCGGAGGAGGTGCGAAGAATGAAAGTTTGTCGTCCGCCAGTTTAGATTTGATCATACAGGGCGGATTCCTGGCAATCGGCATGCGAGTGGTGCCGACCGAGGGCATCGATGGCTCGAGAGGCGTCCGGAGGTCACCAGGAAGAGTTCTGGAGAGGCGCTGGGCGATGGAGCGGTCATATCGAGTGAATCCTCACGACGATCAATCGGCATGCATTGATCAGAATTGATCCGTGGCTGCCGATTGATCGTCGTGAGGATTCTGCTTCATGACCGCTCAATCGCCCAGTGCACTCCAGAAATCTTCTCGATGACTTCCGGACGCCTCTCATATCCATCCCTGCCCTCGGTCGCCAACCCGGACCAATCGGTCCATCCTTCAGCACCACCGGTTCCCGTCCAGCACCAGCAGCACCACCACGGGTTCCCCGTCCGATCCCCGAGCTCCACTCTTATGCAACTGCTCGCACAACCCACCAATCCACGTGCTTATGAACTTGCTCCGTACACATCCAAAAAAGGCCCTGACACCGAAGATTGATGGCACATTCGCACGATCCAGTCTTCCAAATTCTCGTACATACTCCAGGCGAGTTGTTTTTGCGCTCCAAACCCCATCTATCGTTATGAATCCTCATCGTTCGTTCCATGCATTCGAAAATTCCCGATCTTCTCGTCTCTCTATTTTTCGAAAAATGCACAGTTCGTTGCGCGATTAATTTTTCAAACGCCGCGCACTTTTTTTTTCTTCTTCTTCGGCTGATTCTCTTTTCGTCTCAAGTTCGCAACGACCGAGCGACCGTCCGATTATTCCTCGGTGTCACCTTACTCGGTTTGTGTGGTGTCTCTTCTCTTCTATTCTTGTCTTTTTGTTTGTCAACTTCGGAGTCCATTCAGTCGAGCGTACGAGATGCTGCTGAGTTGATGAGTGACAGTCGTTTTTTCACAGTTTACGATGGACAAAATCCGCCCGTTTGGGAAACCGGAGCAGTACAGATCGCCTGCGGCGGTGTCCGAAAAGCCTCCGACGGCGCTGGCGCCGTCGGAGGCTTTTCGGACACCGCCGGTCGGTGGCTTCCCAACCCAAAAAAAGATCAGAAACCCTCCCACCCAACCTCGTAAACCAGTTCCCGTCCCTCTCGAGAGGATTTCGCACTCCGATGTCTTAATAGGACGTTCCTTGCGGCTTTTTTGAAAATGTTACGTCAGAAAAAAGTCTTCTTCACTTGATTGTTCGAAAGTGGTTCGCTCGAGCGAACATTTCACATGCATCGATTCACTCGAATTGAGACGTGTTGCGTCTCTACACCGTACGACATTCATCTTCACTCCGCGGAGAGAAATGCTGATGATCGTCGTTGGAGTGGAGATCACGGATCACCCGTTGAGTCATCCACCGCCATCACCAATCGCCCCAAATCCTTTTGAGGGATCGTAGACTTTCTCTAGCCCCGTAGGGTCAAACTACAGTCGGACGGAGGATCCCCTGTGGATCGTCATTCTTCTTCATTCGACTCCACTCGAACCGATTAGCCGGGAGACGACGACCTCCACGACCGCACTCGTTGCTCGCACTAACGGACAATGACTCGCACCGCCTCGGTCGGCCCTCTCTCTGCTCGGAAAGTGTAAAGTACCATGCTCTCCGCTGATTGGTCGACTTACACTCCGTCAGCCAATCAGAGCTCGGCTCGCATTCACGTGACGGTGCCGCCCGTTTCACTTTACACTTTCTCGTCAGTCGAGCGCACTGTTGCGTCGGGCGGCGGTCGAGGTCGGTCGGGCTGGCCGAAAGCTCTGCCAAGCAAGCTGGCTGCTATGCTTTTTTAAAAGATGGCTACCGTGCGTGCACTCTTCGTTCATGGCGAAGGCCACATATCAGAGTTCAACTTCGATCCCGCCGATCTTCGAGTCCCATTTTACCTTTTACATCCCCCTCCCCGTCATGACCAAAACCTCTACGAAAAACTCCATCGAACCAACCCAATCCATCAACATCTCCTACGACGTCCCCTAATCGTAAGCAAATTCAAAATCGACCACCAGACAACAACGCGTAAGACATAATTACGAAGCACGGCGCAATTACTCGCCGAATGTCCAGTACGATGATGACCGCAGGCGGTCTCCCCGCGGTAGCCGTGCCCGTGGCAGCCGCCCCATTACACACGGCTCTACTCGTAAGACCACCACCACCTCCGCTGGCCGACGAAGAAGACGAAGAAGAAGAAGAAATCGCCGACGAAACCGATTCGCCATCCATGACCGATATTCGACATTCTTCGTTCGTCCCGATTTGACATCGTATCGACGACTTATCCTGAACTTTCGGCGTCGCACGTAGCCAATCCAAGAAGTCCTTCGATCGATTATCGCACACGAACGGATTCCGATGGAGACTCAAGGCCTGGCTCGGCAGCGTGTTGGCGAATCGTATGAATTTCGGATCCAATCGTTGGAAGAAATTATCCGACAAATCCAGCCGACGCAATTTCGTATAACACGACGGATCGGCGTGAAAGAATCGAAACGAATTACCCATCAAGAGGAGAATCTCCACGTTCGGCACGGCGCATCCCAATCGTTCGGGAATACGTTCCAACTCGTTATGACTCAAATCCAAATAGCGCAATTCGGTCAATCGTGCTTTTTGTAACATACGACGAAACAGATCGATTTGTTGCGTGGCATTGGGCATGGCGCGCGGGAAAGCTTTGCGCAAACGTAATTCGCGCAATTTCGCCACGGGTACGAGCAAATCCACGTCGGCCTCGTTCAACTTGATCTCGTTATGGGATAAATCCAAGGAGATCAAATTCGGCATACCGTTGAATGCGTCGTGATCGACTTCCAGAAAATAGTTGGCCGACAAGTTGAGAAAACGCAACTGGTCGTATTCGCGCGCGCCCAAAACCCACGACGGCAACTTTTCGAAATTATTCCCGCGGAAAGTGACCGAGATGACTTGCGGATAATCGTGAACGTGCAAGAACCAATCGGGCGAGGTCATCTGGGAATTGACGCAATGTACGCGCGTCTCGTTGCATTGACATTGCGGATATGGGAATTCTTTCGGGCGACAACGATCCTTGGCCACCCACGGTTCGTCGACAACAACAACAGAGCCCTGGATCGCCGATGGTCGAAGATCGAGGCCGTCGCCTTCGCGCGATGATGGCGACGAGCAATCGCCGCCGAAGTGAATGATCGAGTAGAATAGAATCGCCAGAAGAAGACGGAGGAGAAGCCACGGCGGCGGGTCGATTCGAATCGTCATCGTGGACAAGTGTGCAAACTGTATTTGTCTGGATTGGATTGGATTCGATTCGACGGTTGAAGACACTGTCAATCGATGAGGCCTCGGCGAAGAGGATAACGAATTGAATGGACGAATTAGTTGCAATCTCGATCGGTCGGGCGAAAGTCGATTCAAATCTCGAATTGGTTCTCGAACTGAACCTCGGATTGGCGTCAACCGGCCGAGTCCGATTCTGTCCAAACTGGGGTGAATCGCCGTCCGAATCTGTTCAACCGTTGATCGAAATCCGATCAGGAACCTTCCTTGACCGCCGTGATCCAATCCCAGGGATTCAAAACAGTGAATCCAAGGGTCCCAGGGATCCAAGAAAGTGAATCCAAGATATCCAAAACCAAGCGAACCAGTGAATCCAAGGGATCCAAAACGCTATCCAACAGACCTCCGAGAGCCTCGTCCAAATCTGGTTCCAGAAACCTTTCCAAAACCTTGCTCGTTGATCAGTTTCAAATTAGGAAAACGCAATCTAGTACTTCAAATGTAACCTCCGTCCGTGGAGAATGATCCAATACGGAGAATGGTCCATTGGAGGGCGACGGGTGACGACGGATGGCGTGCTCCGAGAGTAACTATTGCCGGGGAATCGGTTTCCACAAATGAACAAGAAGAAGAAGAATAGCCAAACAAGGTCACGGCTGTTTCTTAGCTTGCTTCGATACGAGACGAATATCGACTCCTCTGTCCGTCTGGCGGGCGGGTGAACGGGCGGGGAACCGGCGGCAGTGTGGGCGGAGTTCAGTCGGCGATGGGCGCCGCTGCTCGTGCTTGGTGGTCTTTCCTTGTCTCCTTCTAGGGGCGTATAAAGTATGGCCCGTCCGTCGGGTCTAGAATGGAGGAGAATGAGGGTGGAGAACTGCTGGAGTAGTGGAGAATGAGAAAGCTAAACCTCCTTCTCCTCCTCCTCGCCATGGAGCCCACACGGCTCGCGAATGAAACGCACCCCGGAGACGAGCGAGAGCCAGAGAGAGAGAGAGAGCCAAATACGGGCATTCGGTCTCTCTCCCCTTCTCTTACATCCGATACTCTTCTCCTTCTGATCATCCTCGCGACGAAAATGGGCGAGGGAAAAGAGACTGAGACCATACGGAGCCGCCCGCCCGCCCGTCCGTCAGTGACACGGCTTGCTTTTGGCAGCTCGCCGACCGCCGAGGCTTAAAAACGGTTCAACTCATCAGCGGATTCTCGCTTCCCCCTTCGTCTCGCCTTCCCTCTCACTCCCATTTCGTTGACATTGGCCACTCGTCTCAATGCAACACTAATTATACGGTTCCAGCCACCCTCCGTGGGAGGGAGACAGGGCCCTCCCCCTCCAGCACCCAAAATCGATCGCCGCTCATTCTACGCCTCCCGAAGAACGGCGATTAGTCAAATTAGCTTCCGCCAAAAATCCCCTTCCCTCCTCACCGTCCCAATCCGAATTAGGAAATCGAGTCCCCCGAGAGGTCGAGACCGTTGACTAATCGATTCGGACGTTATCAAAAATGATGCGGACGGAGGAGGATTCGAAGGTCCACGAGATCCCAGGCTGGGAGAACGTAGAAAAACCACCTGCCACCACAATTCTCTCGTCGGTCGAACGGGCTCCGTCTAGCAAGGTTGAAGCATTGATTTTTCCTTCCCTACTCCCTCCCACCTCGGCCTCGCCCAAATAAGGGGGCTTAAAGGGCGAGTTAGAAAAAAAAACCCGAGGCCCTAGGAACACACTCGTTTAGACTCGCTTTGCTTCCTCCACGAGCATATCCATTAGGACGAACTCGTCGAAAGTCAGCAAAGCAAAAAGCTCCAGCCTCCCCCCCGGATCTCCCAGAAGGCGCCCGAGGGCTTTCGCCTACTCTCCGAATTCCCCCCAGCTGCAGAAGACTCTCCCGGGAGGAATGAAAAACGCCCGCATTGCTTTCGTATGTACCTGCACAGACACCTGACGGATTCTTCCGTCCGCCTTCCTCCCCTTCCCGAACACCCAAACCCTCAATTTCCCATTCATAATGCATCCGATCGATTTCGGGCCTCCTTTATGCCCGCCAGGAACCAGAAATGGTCGGCCTTGCTTATTCGAACCCCTTTGAACATTTTCGAGATCTCCACGAAGTCCTCCCGCCTGCCCGCCCGATGGACTCTTCGAAAGGGAAACACCTTTGTTCTTTCTTCTTCTCTCCACGGAGATTTGCATCTTGGACGGCTTTAATTAGGCCGAGCCAGGCTTCACCTCGTCTTCGTAAATATCCTCGGGCCTCCCATTCCCGAGTAAGAACGGAAACACAATAGACTCGAGCCAGCCTCGGTTTCTTCTGGGGATCCCCGGGCGAGGGGCTCAATTTCCTTCACCCGACCAAAGCAAATATTGCTCTTCGCCAGAGGCCGCCTAATCAACATGTGAGCCGCCCGGAGACTATTTACGCCCATAAATGGTTCGTGTATGCTCTCCATTTTATGCTTGGATAAAATTGAAAGAGACCACAACAATATGTGCTCTCAAAGTTTACTCTAAAGTCTAGCGGCCTTGGGCTTATCTCGAGGTCAAAAAGTCTTTGTCCAGACGCCAATTTCGGGAGTGAGTCGATCGTGAAAGGGCAATGGCTCGTAAAAGCCAAAGAAGGCCATCGAGAGGTCGGTGCATAAATGGTATCGAATGGTTCTGGTTCTGGATCGGATTGGACCGCGGTTATGGCTAGGGATCGATTGGGGCTGTCTGGGCTTTCCGATAGGTCCAGAGGGTCTGGATGGCTTTTGCTAGAGTAAAGCACCGTGGATCCAGGATGGATTCGGATTACTGTAACCGCGGTTCCAGGGTGGAATCCGATCGATATGTGAGAGGACCAGGATGAAAGTCAAAATCAGAAATTGGAAAGGATCCAGGTGATCAATGAAAAAACAATTGCCGGGAGAGGGATTCGAACCCACGCGGTTTAGACCACCATCGAATTTCAAGGTCGACGCCACAGACCACCTCGGATATCGGATGATCCGGAAATATCATAGTTGTCCGCCTGTACGATATTGCTGCTGATTTTATTTGTTAGTCAATGTGTCAATCAATGTGTTTTGTCAGTCAATCACATCCATTGTCGGCCTCAACCTCAGTCTGTGCACCATTCTCGGCCTCTTATGGGATTCGATGCAGATACATACAGCCTTACTCAGACGTTACAAAACCACTTTGTACAGGACAGAGCATCGCGTATTTCCACGCAATCTGTAATCCGCCCTCATAGTTCGATTCCCTTGATTAAGTCTCCACTTGGAGCGCCTCTTGCTCTAGCACGTCGTAGTGTAAGGTTCCTATACCTTTTCGATGCTACAAAGCTACGAATTGTTGTTGTAACCAAATATGAATTGGGAATTGTACGAAAACGTACGGTAGGATCCCGTACGGTCGCTGCGAACATTTGCGAACTACTACGCAAAACAGTAGCTGTATACAGTAGATTGTCATCGTGCGGCCTGCTTCGAAGAGGCTCGCTTTGCTGGAGATATTGTGACCATTCCCGCGCCTTCTTCGAGCGTCGGTGAGGTGTGGTGTCTTTTTTGTGCGGGTCCTCCGGTGGTGTCTAACGGAAGCAACGACTTCAAGAGCATTCAAAAAACGTCCTACAAAGGCTCATAATCAGGTCTTCGTACACTGAGCGGAAGGATCCACCGTGTCTCGGATGCCCTCTTGGGGGAAGAAAGCCGCAGGAGTTCACTGATCGATGATTCGAAGAAGCGATGAAAACCATATCTGATCGATGTGGTCGGGGCTTCTGGCGTCGCAGTTTTTCCATTCCCGCTGATTGATAGTTGGATTGATCGTTGGATTTTGTCCCATTGCGAGGCCTGGATCCTCCTGAATCACTGTAACCGCTGCTCCAGGGCGGATCCTCCTTGAGTATTGTAGCCGCTGCTACATGATGGTCCTCCGGGAGTACTGTAATCACTTTCCATGATGGATCTTGCTGTATTACGGTAACTGCTACTCCAGGGCGCATCCTCTTGGATTACTGTAACCGCTGCTTTAGGGTGGATCGTCCAATAAAACTTTGACTCTCAGAAAAGTTAACCCTCTCTCTGCACTGATCAATGAACTCACAACCAGCAGAGGAGCCCTCTGACCTCTGGCGCCTCGGAATCGCCCGCTTTGCATTTCCATTGATCATTCATTGTAAAAAAATCGAAAAGGGAGAATGACAATGGCCAAATCAAGCTCAAAACACAACTAAAATTCCAAAAAGGCAACAAATTCATCGTCATAAACGTATTTAATCAGTATTTGCATCTCTAAAATTTTGAAAAGTCCCGCGCTTTGATATAGGCAGTAAATAACCTACTTGTGGGTTCAATTTTCCGGCGATTTGGTGTGAATTCAGACTTTCGGCGAAATTACGGTACGCTTTGGGATTTGATCCGCAGGTACAGGTACTTTTACGTCAAAAGAGCGGAAGTTTAAAAGCTAGACATTTTTAAACTGCGAATTAAGCTTTATAAATTAACGTTTTAATTAATGTTCTTTGCGAAATTGTTTAAACGTGGTAGGAGACTAGTTATTAATTAAAAAATCCCGGATCCTTTTGCTTTTCTTTCAAAATGTTTATATATTTTAAATTTGAACTTTCCCGCGTTGGGCTCAATTTTCCGGAGTGCAGAAAAAATTTGCATTTCTTCGGTTCTCGACGTCGAGCGAAAAGAAAAGAATCGATTTTCTGCTCTTGAACTTTGTTTCTGATCGATCAAATTTTGTTTTATTCTTTCAAAATCTTTCAATCTTCTTCTCTGAATCCGTTTTTTCGTCATATTTCGTCCGTCATCTTTCTTTGTTTTCTTTTCCTAATTTTCGATAAACTTGCGACATCCTAGTTAGCTTGGAAGATTTTTTTTACAAGAGCCTTCCTCCTCTTTCAAGAAAAATTTTATGCTCCTTCCTCGTCGTACGCGAGAAAACGTATTCGAATTTTATTCGACTTCAATGAGAACTGATAAATCGGTAAGTCCTCCTCGAGGTTTTCCTATTTTTCGATTTTGTCTTCTTTGTGTGTGTTTGAGAGTCTAAGGTTGGAGTTAGTTTTATTTTTATTAGAGTTGTTGCCCTTGGATCGTATAAATTTTCCTTATCTCTTCTTTCGTATCATGAGGGAGAGAAACTTTTCACGAACTTTCTTTTCTAACTTTGGGGGAATTTTCCAACTTTCCGAATCTCAAAACAAAAAGTTTCCAATTCCTGAAATTCATTTTTGAGAGACGGCGAAGGTGACAAATTTTCTTGTTTTCAGGCGCCACGAAGGCAAATCAACGAGGCGAATCGTCGTTATTGTCGAATTAGCTTCCTCCGACGAATGGTGGACGGAATTTTCACGTTGAGCAAGTTCGGCGGCGAAATTTGCGCGGCTCAACACGACGGAAACTAAGAAATTGGAAAATTATTCGTAAAATCTTCAAGGAATTTTTTAATTCTTTCGAAATTCAGGTAAGCGTCCTTTTTTAAAATTTTTCTGTCTACGAGTTTACATCTTTGTTTTGGAATTTTTGAAATTTTTTCCGATTCAGTTTCATTTTGTTTTTGTAATTTTAAATTTTGTTCTGTTTTATTTTCGTAATTTTCATGTTCCTTGTCAGTTTCTAGTTCCGATTTCATCATCCAATGAATTATTTTCTCTCTTCCGTTTCAGATCACTTCGGAATTCGTGAAATTCTCTTCGATCAGTTGGTGATCCGTTTCGATCGGTTAAACATCGATTCCGTCGATCCGATCCGCCCAATTTCGCCTCCAACTCGATCGATCAATCACCGTCAGAAATCGGCAGCCATGGGATCGTCGGCCAGGGATCGCGCACCGTCGCCCGTCAATTATTACAAACCGGCACCGGCCGAAATCTCGTACGGCGATATGCGATTCTTGATCACCGATCGTCCGTCCGATTATACCATCGTGCAATTCTTGGAGGTGAGCCTTTTATGATTTTTGGTCACTTTTGTGTTCTCTTTTTATGGTTTTCTGTTTTGTGTTATGCTCTGATTTTCTGTTTTATTTTGTTCTCTGTTCTGATTTTCTGTTCTGTTTTTGTGCTTTGATTTCTGTTTTGTTCTTGTTCTCTGAGTTTCTGTTTTCGTTTTCAACTATGATTACTGTAGCTTGATTTTTCGTTCTTCTTTCCAGGAATTGAAAAAGCACAAATGCTTGGACGTCGTACGAGTTTGCGAGCCGAGTTACAAGACGGACGTTTTGGCGAAAGAAGGCGTCAGCGTTTTGGTAAGTTTCGACAAAACTTTTTTTGTTTTCGTTCTTTGGTTTCCACGTTGTGTGGAGATATTTTTGTGGTTGATCAATTTTCTGATTTTCAGGATTGGGAATTTCCGGACGGTTCGCCGCCGCCGAAAGAAATACGCGACAAATGGATTCAGTTGGTGAAGACTCGATTCGTCGCGAGTCCCGGTTCGTGTATCGCTGTACATTGCGTGGCCGGTTTGGGCAGGTAAGTGTGAGAACATTTTGAGTACGTTCGTATAAACGAGAGAGACAGGAAGATGGTCTACCTTACTGCGCGGCTGCTCGGTCGTCAGGGTTTTACGACGAGCTAGGCCTAAAAATCTCATTACATCCTTGTTGTTGATAATCATCATCAACATTTTCTCGTCTCTCCTTTTAAGGGCTCCGGTTATGGTGGCGTTGGCGTTGATGGAAGCCGGAATGAAATACGAGGACGCCGTCGAATTGATCCGTCTGTAAGTATCGTTTCGAATTATTGTCACGTTTTTCATTCTTTCTCTTTCTTCGTGTCTGCATGGGGGAAGGTCTCCGTAAGGACTGGAATGCTTCCCTGGCTTTTGAAAACCTTTCCATAAAAAAAAGAGCGGAAGCCCTCGAGGTGCCCCAATCAAGTTTTCCCGAGGTCCTGCTGTGTTTGCTCACTCTTTGTTGAGGAGAAGCCGTTGGCGTCGTGCCGACTTCTGTCTCGTCCACTTGACTGACACAACTTTTCTCTGATCGATTTTCAGGCATCGACGAGGCGCAATCAACCAGAAACAATTGAACTATTTGGAGAAATATAAACCGAACGGAGAATTGAAAAATCTCAAGAATGGAAAACGAGACAAGGATTGCGTCGTCATGTAATTTCGATGGAGGTTTGTGGTCTTTTTCGGCATCATTTTTGGCCGTTCTTTTTTCTTTCATTTTGTAAATTCGTTCAATTTTTTCTTTCAGATATTCAATGTTAGGAGAGTAATTTCTTTTCAATTTTTTAATCCATGTTTTCGAAATACGTTTTTGACTTAGAGCACTCGCACTTTTTTCTTGTTTTTCCTTTTCGGTCTGCGTCAGTCTTCTCTGGGGAGTTTCATGATTGCCTTTTTGATAATAAGCTTGGTTTTTTTTCTTTTTGGCGTTCGGTGCTGAATGTCCACTGTTACCTTTTTCTCGTCCCTTAGAGATGGTATTAGACCCCGAGGTTGAGGATACAACTTTTTTTTAGTATTCAATATTCACGATTTTTTTGTATGTGGGATTAGACCATCAGTGAATGTGACCACGACCTGAGCGTTTCGGCTTCTCTTAGGGAAGATCCGAGATATCCCATTTCTGCCTAAAACAGTTTTTGAGAGTAGGTGAAGTAGGAGGGCATGATGTTTTGATTAGATCTGTTCTTGCCTGTAATGTTTCTCATGTTTGCTTCCTTTTACGTCCGTGGGAGAGAGAGAGAGGGCTAGTCGTTTCATCGATCATTTCGGCCATATAAGAGTGAAGTGCTTTCTCGTTTTTCCTTTTCGTTTCGCAATTAGTTTGCGCAATAAAACGTTCGACGACGATGGGGAGGGGCGGAATTGGGCGATGGATGAACCAGGTTCGATTGGCCTGTGATATTTTGATGATGAGTTTTCTTGTGATCAAATTTCTGAAAGAGTTAATCGATTCTATCGGAAATCTGATCGATTGTGAGTATGTCAGTATGAGTGAATGTAATATGTTTCAGGAAGGAAATCGAGGTCGATACAAGGCTAGGTGGAATTCATCAAGGAAAATCAAAGGAATCGATCGGAAGAGAGAAAATCGTGAACATTTTTGGAGCGATCGAGGCGAGGCGATCGATCAGAAAATGAATCCGCGCGATCGAATGTTATGGATGGGCGATTTGGAACAATACATGGTGAGTAGAATCGATTGATTTCTTTTCTTGCTTGCTTCGAGGGGAATCCTTTTTGGAATTTGGATGCCGTTGGGAAAGCGGTAGTCCTTTTGGTTTTTGTTGATTTTTGTCCTTGGTTTTTTGTCTTTGGTTTTTTTTCTTCATATTTTGTTCACGAGCGGACATTTCTTTCGTGTTTTCGATGCGAAAATGACGCGGGATGATTCTCGAACTGGTCCACCCTTTGCAAATTTAAATGTCCACTTTCTTAACCGCTTTTTCGTCTCATTTTTCAGGACGGCAATTTCGTGGCCGAAGCTTACAAGAAGATGGGCGAGAAAGTGGTCTCGGTTCGTGTCATCTTCGACAAGTACAGCGGCAAGGAGGCGGGCTATTGTTTCGTCGAATTGGAGGACGCCGCCGCGGCTCGTCGATCGATGTTGGAATTGAACGGCAAGATCATTCCGAATAGTAAACCGCCGATCAAGTTCAATTTGAGTTTCGCCAATAATCCGTCGGCCGGAGCGACCGAGTACAATTTGTTCGTCAATAATCTACCGGAGACATTGGGCGACGCCGATTTGTATCAATTGTTCGGAAGGAAGTAAGTGTGTTTTGGGGAAAGTATTTTGGAGGGTTTTGGAGAATTTTGAGCAATCGATCAGTTTTTGAGGTCTGAATGAGATTGGGAGAATCTTGGCCATTTAATCAGTTTTTGAGGGTAAAAACGGATCAAATGGCCAAGATTGAACTGATCTGATCAAGATTGACCACAAGCTGATCAATTGGCCGAGAATCTTGAGTATTTGATCAGTTTTGATCAGTTTTTGATTCCCTCAAGTGGCCACGCTTGGGTTGGATCTGGCGTCCAGTAAAGGATTTCCAAAGGCGCGTCGAATTCGTCGCGTTTTTCGCATTGAATTTGACTCGCCAGTTTATCCGGGAAGAAACCTACACTCTGACCAACCCTTCCGTGTGTTCTTTCTTCCTTCGTTCCCCCGATTCCCAATCGCCCTTGGGAACCTTCCTAATATCTCCGATCTCTTTCCATTTCCAGATACATCTCGTGTCGCGGTGCCAAAGTTTATCGAAATACGGACAGCTCGTCGCGCGGAATGGGTTTCGTACGATTCGCCGATGAAACCGATCAACAAAAGGCTTTAGTGGAAATGAATCGTTACTTGGTTCACGGACGTCCGATGCATTTGAAGTTGGCACCCGTCCGCGTCAAACCGCCCAAGTTCGGTCGAGGCGGAGGCGGAGCGGGCGGAATGGGCGGCGGCCATGGACACCATCCTCAACAGCAACAACAACAACATCACGCCGCCTACGATCCGTCGACCTATTATCCGCAATACCAAGATTATTACAATTCCAATCAATGG
Organism: Mesodorylaimus bastiani; assembly: GCA_034700065.1. Taxonomy (NCBI): domain Eukaryota; kingdom Metazoa; phylum Nematoda; class Enoplea; order Dorylaimida; family Dorylaimidae; genus Mesodorylaimus; species Mesodorylaimus bastiani. Next base: position 1,043 of record JAQGCW010000079.1, on the reverse strand, counting down.
CAAATGTACGATATTCAACAGCAACAAGCGGCCAATCAAGGACAACCGGGCGGCGGCAATCGATTCGTAGCGCCTCCCGCTCCCGTCGGCTCAACCGCTCGTGGCTCGTCGACCGGCGGAGGAGGACGATCGACGGCCGAACCCGATTTGGAACCGTACGACGATACGCGTACCATCTTCCAGAAGAATATGGATTTCGTGGAGGAGATCGAGGAGCCGTATCGAGCCATGGAGGAGTGTCGGTGGTTCCCGATCATCTATGCGGCCAGTTCGACTTTGGACGATTTGTTCGGGTGAGGAAGGATTATTTTCTTTTTTTTAAAAGGATTTGATGGATTTGAGTTTCGTTTTTGTGTGACTTTTTTGGGGGATTAGAGTTGATGCATTTTTAAAAAATTTGATCGAGGTTTTTTGTGTTCAGACGAAGAGGAGGTGGTGTATTTTTTGTGTCGAAATGTTTTTTGAATTTAAGGAGGAGCAAAGAAAGGAGAGACCCCGCCAAGTTCTTCAGTTCGAGACGCCCAAGGACAATCAATTCTTTCTGCAACTTGGAACACACAAAATCTTTTTTCTAAATTTTCAAACAACGTGAATCAAAATTTTCAAATATGAGTCAACTCTTTCTACCATCGATTCTACAACATAAATACTGAACCTTCGTTTTTTTATCATTACAATATTTCCAAATCGACTTCTCGTCTTCTCCGTTTTCAAACGATCGATTGCTTAGGCCGGATCGTACATCAAATTTCCCAAGGCCACCGTTTCCGTTTGCTTGAACCTGCGTGTCCATATTCGGAATCTTTGATTCCAATCACCGAAAATGAGAAAACAAACCATTGCATTTAATTAATCGCGAAACAATACTGAATTTTAACCCCAAATAAGCGATTTTAATCCCAAATAACTTATTATTTTGAAATTATCCCTGTTCCGGTTTTGGAATCCGGGAACCGGGAACCGGTATTCCGAAATTTCGTCACAGCCAATTCAAACAAACAAAAAATTTACCAAGAGGGCGGGCTCTTGCCATCTTGGTCGAT
>JAQGCW010000078.1:0-17232 GCA_034700065.1 Mesodorylaimus bastiani | reverse complement strand
ACCGAAACTGTCCACTTGACATCATAGACTGTACTGCAGCCAGTTTCGGACATAAACCTGTGCGGATTCCCGCTAGCGTTTCCCTATCAGGAGACCTTGCCGTGTCCCCATTTCTATTCAGCTGGATAGCCTGCAACCACCGAAACTGTCCACTTGACAGCATAGACTGTACTGCAGCCAGTTTCGGACATAAACCTGTGCGGATTCCCGCTAGCGTTTCCCTATCAGGAGACTTTGCCGTGTCCCCATTTCTATTCAGCTGGATAGCCTTCAACCATAGAAACTCTCCAAGTGGCATCATAGACTGTGCTGCAGCCAGTTTCGGATATAAACCTGTGCGGACTCCCGCTAGCATTTTCACACCAGGAGACTTAGGCTCAAGCATAGCGAGGAGGATTCAGATGCAGGCATGAGCCAGTTTTGCTTATTTTGCCGTGTCCCCATTTAAATGTATGGGGAAGGACAAACATATGTTTCCCCCCCGGACAAACACCAAGCCGAGAAACGAGATCATGCGTTATTCTCTACCAATCCCAAGAAGCACATGCGAGGAACGATTTAAATTACAAGACAATTTAAATTTCAGAAAGCACTTTGAATCACAAAAGATTAGTCAATACCCTTCTGGTCCACTTTATAATGGAGTTAGCCCCGCATTTTCTTGAATCGTTCTGTCGTTGGCCATGATAAAAATTTGGTTCTGGCTGGTGTGGATTTCGAATTTAAACTTTGATGAAGAGCAAACGAAGGTTTTTGAATTAATTATTAGATAGTTTTTTTTCAGTGATGGATGCTGACGACGCTCACGATCAGTTACACAGTCACCCATGGCTCATCAGCTTAGAAGATGGGCAGTCAATCGGCAGCGCGATGCATTTTGACGAACTATATCCTGATCTGGCTCTAACTGCAGCTCATGCTGTGTGGTAAGGCGTCTGCGGTACGTTTTAAAAATTAAAGTTTCCACGCATATGCGAGTTTTTTCCAGCGACAAGTCAGCACACCATAATTATACAGCGCGTACAATTTGCTTCTTGTGTGGCGCAGTCAGTAGCGCGTTGGATTAAGACACATATGACCATGGGTTCGAGCCCTCCTCGAAGAAACGAAGAAATGCAAAAATGATGACAATCGCCTGATGCCAAGAATTGATTATAGTAACGTTATTTGATGTATTAACCCATATTTACTTGTCGCTTCGCCGCATTTATGTGCTTTGGTGAAGAAGTAAAATAGATAGATAGATGATAGCTTTACCAGCCGATTCGAGCGGACCCATTGTGTGCAAATGGACAGGCACCTTGTCGCTTATGTCGTTCTAAAAGCAAGGCCAACGTCTGAAGAGACCTTAGACAATAAGTATCAGAAGTGGATCATGTCATTTACGGAAATTGAAAAGTACCAAAACTGGATCAAGAGCAAGTCTTCTGAAATCTATCAGATAGAAATTCAAGCTTAACGCGATGGCATTTTCCGATGCAATAAGTTCATTGGATGTTGCATGTTGAAAAATGATGACACTATGTTTGGGGCTCCTGTGCTGACGAATGTCACCCAATCGACATTTAGTTCGATTCCATGTGCCACGACGGGTGTTCCATGCTCTGTAGCCAACGACCGGGACTCAGGTTTTCCACTTCAGAACTTTTCTCAGTCAGTCTCGACGACACTCCCTCGTCGATTGATAACAACATCGGCTTACATGGAAACTACGCGGAGTGTCATGCTGCATCTGACATCGGTTTTGGTGTCAACATATGGTCCGAGAAGTCCATAGCCAATGTTTGAGCTGCTTCTGGTCAGATCATCAGAAGTGAGAGCGCCGAATGTGACCGCTTTATGGAGTTTGCAATGATAAGCCTGATGTTTCAAAACATGACCATATTCGCGTTATGACCATGTGTGTGTATTCCTAATCCCGAAGATGTCCACAAGTTCCTTCGAAACACATTTTCTCCGTGGCATCACGCATTACACCATGTCCAACGTTCCAACACTCATACTCCTCAATTCCTCTGATTACCAAGCAGATAGCTAGAGTTAAATTCAAACTTGTCTTTCTCTTCAATCTACTTATTCGCATCATCATATGCCTCTCCTTCGTATTCAACTCTCTGGGAAAGCCGGATTCGCTAATGGCACTAGCCCAGACGGATCATACGAAAGCAGGATATCATGCGTACAATTGAATACCCTCAGGCGCTTTTAAACTTATTGACATTTTATGAATAACGACTTCACTCCCCACGCACGAGCAATTCGATCTAGGCCAACTCGGATTCGGTCGGACCAGTTGGGCTCTGGTCGGTCTAAACTGCACCTGTTCGAAATATTTTTTTGCGTGAAGGCACTTCTGATTTGGGATTATGCCCACGCCTGACGACGAGGTACTCCACGCGGATCACGAGACAACCTTGGCCGAAGCGAAGGAGACAAAATTCGGAAATCCCGAAAACAGATCGGCCTACGTGCGTCTGAGGTACCAGGTTGGAAATCGGCACATTTTTAGGCCTGACTTTTGTTTGTGTGGAATCAACGAGATGGGTTTGGAGTTTGCGCTAACTTAGGGTTCCGAAATTCGCCACACACTACATCAGTTCAGTCCATAAATGCCATCTTTAGATTACGCTGTAGCGGTAGAGAGAGGATTTACCAAAGCGGTTACAGTAATATATACCAATCCTGGATCCACATCGGATCCTCTGGCTATATTTTGACATAGTGATTAACATTTTCAGTTGCATTTAGTTATTGAAGACAACACAACAGCGTTTAAGAGCCTTCTTTCCTCTTAAATCCGTTTTGTGCAAACTTTCGCAATTCCCCCAAATCTCGAACCGGTCCCCGGAAGATTATTTCGAAAACCTTTTCATCGTCCCACTACGTCATCATCGAGAGTCATTGCCAAATGCGTTAACGCCCACTTCCACTGGGATGGCGAATGTCTCCTATTGCACTCCAGAACACCACGGGACGCGAAAAACTAGTCCGTAGTTGGCAAAGGATGCAAATTGTGCGGAGGCCACTACTGTTTCACTCTTTTTCGCCCGGATGAGTACCTTCCGTTTGTCCGAGAGCCCCGGCATCACCCACACGGTCGGATATACATCAGAGCCATGTGCCAGTGTTGTGCTCGTCGTCGGATGTCCTCGTCCTACCTACGCGCTCGTGGCCAATCGGCATACGTACACTCGTTTATTCGAACACACACCGGATACCATAAGCCGGTTCCCCACCAAGGATGACTCTCGTCGGATTGTTCCAACGGACTGTGCGTCGGAGAGTACACACACATAGATGGTGACATTACGCGAATATGTACAATGTATATGCACAAAGTAGAGAGAGAGAGAGAGAGGGCGAGAGGGCGAGAGACGAAAATGGCCAAATACGGGGATCGCCTCCGCCCGAGGCAAGCCTGTACAGAATCTAGTTCCTACTCCTTTTGTAAACGGCAAGTTCCCAACCATCATCGGTTGCCAAAGCCGCCTCGTGTCGTACGTATGGCCTTTAGACTCTCGTATTCTCTCTACACAAAAGGAAACGAGTGGTTGGAAAAAGTTTTCGACTCTCATATCTCGCTTTGGTTAACTCGACGGATAGTCGGTTCCTGAAAATCTCTCTCTCTCTCTGTCGAGGATTCATATTCTTCTAGTTCCGTTTTTCACTTCTCTCTGCTCCCTTTTCGATTCTTTCTTACTGTAAGAAGAAAGGGATATACGTTATCCGAGCATATCGGATATATTCTTATATCAACGAAACTTCGATTTCATATTCGTTCATTGTTGTAAACAGCCCGCAAACATCCGGGCGTATATTACTAACTTGAAGGTTTTTATGGTAATCTAATGAAAGGCAATTTTGTATTTGGTCAATCGGTATCTCTTCCGAGGCCAACCGCCTGGCCGCTCTGATCAGCCGCCCGCACAAAAGTTTTCTCCAGTCATGTCGATGAATCAAATTCCTGTGGTCATATACGATTTCGAAGATTTCGTCCCCAGTTTCTCATTCTCTTTATTTTTCCAATCGCGACGATTCTCATTTTTCGGCGAACGTAAAGGTTTCAATATTACTTGACTCTTTCGGATGAATCTGTAGACTGCTTTTTCTCGAGACTACTTTGACATTCGATTAAATAATTCAAAGTTCGAATACTTTTATTCTCCTCATAAAAATACTCTATTCTTTGCTATGTGCGAAATTCCCGTACATTGCATAATCGAAGCCTTACCGGAAGGCCATTGTATCAAGTGCGTCCTGACGGGCGACAACAACAAGGATGAGGCCGGTGATCACGATCGATCATCGGAGACAAATCGACGTCTATTGATCGATTCCTACGCCATCGTGGCCGGCCACACGCCGTTGTCGAAATTGAACGACGTCGTTTTGACGGCGATGGGTTTCACACAATTCGTCTCGCACAACGCTAGCGAATCGATCAAAACCAAAGGGTTGATCTTGATCGATAATTGGAAACCGTTGCGATTCGATCAGATCACTGATCAACCGAACGAACCGATCGAACACCTGTTCAAACATATCGGCGGCAATCGATGGGCGTTGAAGATAGTCGTGAGTGGCGCGAACGTGGGCAATCCGGTCCACAAGTCGTCCGTATCGCCCGCGGGCACCAACGAGAATACGTTGATCATCTCCACAACGCCGATAAGAACGCCCGAGGAACAAGCGAAAGGTAAGAGTCGTGATGTTTAGGGTGCGGAACACATCGAAACTAGTTCAGTGTACTAAGGCAAAGTGACAAGTTCCCGGGAGAGCAACACATGAAGTAAACCATTTGCGCAATTGCAGAACTAAACTGAGCGTCCATGAAAAATTTGTTCTAAATTTCAATGAAGCACTAGGCGAACTACCGGGTATTTAAAAAAGGACGCCCGACATACAGAGCTTGATATCTCCATAACTATTGATCTGAATCGTAAGAAATTTTAAATCATAACTCGTTGGCACTGTTTGTAATCAACAAGGTGAACAAATTTAAAAATCGATTTTTAGTCAGTCATATTTTTGATCAAGCTTTAAATTTTTAAATTTGTACAATTTGTTCAATTGGAAGCTAGTGCATAGACGAGTTCGGAATCCAAATTTCATACGATTCTGACCAGTAGTTTGTGAGATATCGATCTATGAACATCGATCGTCCTTTTTGAAAGATGGTGTAGTTTTGCAACAAATCATGCCTGAACATCCTTGAAAAACGCGCCAAACTCAAATTTTACTTTTTAGTCCCCTCGCCAGAACAACTTTCGCGACCGAATAGCGACACAACGTCGAGTATCAACTGGTACAATTTCTTCCCTCGTTATCACCCGTACCTGCCCAGCACGTACAATTCCCACCACGCCTCGGCATACGTGCCGAGATTGGATCCGATCGCAAGTGCGCAACCCAATTTGGCGGCCATCATGGCTGCCAACCGATTGCTCTTGACCAACGCCGAGGTGACGGCGGCCGCAGCGCTGGTTGCTGGCCCGCTGCAGCAACAGCTGTCGCCGCAATCCGCGGGCGGATGGCCGGACGAAGTGTCACGATCGCCGCCAGGTGGCGCTCGATCGGTCAGCATCTGTAGCAGCACCACCACCAGTCGATCGCCCACATTCACTTCGACGATCATGCAGCAACATTCACCACCCCTGAACCAACACCATCAGCATCGGCGCAGTGTACTGGTCGCCCCGAGACGCATCTCAGCCGGTGGTCACACCACGCAGCACTCGACAAGCTTGCCCAATCGCCACGCACCGGCGGCCACTTGTCGCCTCATGTTCGACCCGTTGACCGAATTGCCCATGCTGAACGAGTGGTTCGAGAATAACTCGCATCCGACGTGTCACGATATCGAGAAGTTCACGGATACCCTGAACGCTAAGCCGTATCGCAGGACGTATCCTCCAGTGTCCACGCACAATGTCAAGATTTGGTGAGTTTGGTTCTGCGTTTTCAAAGGATTTTTTTTGCAATAAGTTTTTTGTATTTTCAGGTTCAAGAATCGACGAGCCAAATGCAAACGTCTGTAGAGTTGAGCAAATCAAGCGACTTGAAATGTGTTGTTAGGTAGAACGGGGTATTTTTGGAAAGGGTCACATGTTAGTCCTTGGGTTTTTTGGGAGACGGGTCATGTTATTAGATAGGCGTATTAAGTGGATCAGTGGGCAGCTCATGATGTTTATGGATCTAGTTAGCCTTGCGAATTATTATCAGGTTATTGGTGATATTGTACATATTCTGATTTTGAGTTGTGATATTTTGATATTGCGATAAGGTCCAGATACCTTGTTAATTTGTAGTAGTATAGAAGCGACCAATGTGTGTCAAGCGAACAAAAAATGACTGTGATAGTATTGAGTGCAGGGTATAGCGAATAAAATGGTTTAGGGATATATGGTTATGGGTTGCGACTGTGGCAAAAAAACTGCGCAGAAGGTTATAAAACCGCAGCGAAATTATATAATATATAGTAATAATTGTATTATATTCCATATGGGGGAATACTTTAACGATTATCTTTTCTTCCTGATGGTTCACTATGGCTGTCTAAGTTCCCATGACTTTTAGCACAGGACAACTACTGATACTCACTTTCGGCGCCGTACACCAACAGTAGAGCTAAATCTGCGGTCTTGAAGCGTCGAGAAATTTGGGAGAGGCGCAGGAAAACGGCAGGGACGGTGCAGATGACTTTGGAAAAAGAAAGAGATAAAGATAAGCATCAAAGCTGACAAGTGTCAAAAATACAAATGATTGCTGGCATGGGTACTGACTCCACGGCGGGTCTCGATAACGATTATTAAAAAAATCCTTAAAGGTCCTTAAAGGTCGTGCAGCAAATAATTCACCTGGCCTGAAAACGCCTCTTCGATCTTCTCCAAATCCACCAGGAAGTATTCGGCTTAGTTTTCGTCGTACGTTTTCGCGAATTTTGCTGTTTTCTAAGCAAAAGATGTGATGGACTAACAGATAAACCAATCCCGAAACTGTGCAAACTACGTTAAATCTGTGAATATGGCAACATGGGAAAGCTTGGCGACATATTGTAAAATGTGCATGGCAAGGTCTCTCGAAGAAAACGTAGCGAAATTTAAAATCGACATAGCTTCAAAAGGTGTTGTACTGTACTGCAGCATAAATTAGTGCTGCAGCAAGTTGACTTTTTTACGATTATCGCTTTGCAGTGCATTTAGAAACTGCTTCCGCAAACAGTGCACTGTATTTTACCACGTTTTGTTCGAGATCGCAGAGTTTGCTCGCAGTTTCCAGAGTTTCTAATGTCTAGATGTTCGAAACCCCAGAAAGTCCGAGCACAATTTCGGTTTCATATCGGGTACGTACTGCACGGTTTGGAAAGCGCGCGCAATGTCCGTATTATGGGGAAACTGCAAGATCTTGGATGCTGCGGGACATCTGTTTCAAAATACGGGTCACTGTGAATTGTTTCTTATTTATTTAATTTTCTTTAAAAGATTTCGGGAGGCGTTCGTTAGCAACGTGAAGATTATGTTTTACGAAGCATCGAGGAAGCTGTATCGTGTGATCAGAACTAGATGTGGTCGGAGCTTCGGTTGGCGTATTGTAGGATTAGACTTTTTATGTTCTCCTGTTTGTTTGGTTTCTTTAGTTCTTTAAGCAAACTTTTTCATTTTGTTGTTTTGTTGTTTTGTTGTTTTGTTGTTTTTGTCTTTCTGTAGTAGCAGATATTTTCACCGATGTTTTTATAGTGGAAGAATGCCATATATTTGTGCGGTGAAAGTTAACATAATATGATATATTGATATATATATATGTATATATATATATAGGTATATATATCAACACTATGTAGCAATTTGTTTTCTGATGTGTACGTTTCTTGTTGGGCCGAGGTGTATCACATGTGGCCAGTAGTATTTATGTAACGTAGTTTCAGATCAGTTGTCACTTTCTGAGGCTTGATACGATAGGTTATTTCTTTCTACTGTGTATTTTAAACGTGGCAACAGCACAAAATTGTGATATTTGGAATACTTACTCCTATATTTACTCAATGTAAAAAACCAGATTTTTTCCTGTAGCGCTTTCGTAGAACAATGGGCAGTTGACGAGGTTCTCCTTCAGTGATTGAATACCGTATGAGTGAGCCATCCACAACACGTGGAAAGATGAGCCTTTACATTCTTCGGCCGAACATCGTTATCGGCCGTTAACGATGGTTTCAACCGTCATACAGCAGCGAAGATGTGTATCGCCTGCTCGCACTGGGCAACAAGGTCAGAAACGAACGGGAATTCGATCACATGCTCCTAAATATTGGGACTTAATATATAATATAGGAAGGTTTGAATTCCCGCGCCTGATGCGCAGGTGCAAGCGGGAGTGTCGAGAAGACGAGTGAAAATGTAATGTGTGTGAAAATGCAGTGTGCGATTCAGGAAATGCATGTTTTGGGAGATTTTTGGTTTGAAACTTTTCAGACATAATTCGGGGGATAACGCAAATTATTCCTCAAATTATTCACGGATTCACTATCAGCCGGACACTGTAGCGATCTGCCAGCTTCACTACATATCCAGCATCAAACGGATGAGCGAAGTGGTTCGTTGTCGGGAGGCGTGTGTCCGAACGAGGGCGAGGTTAATTTCCATTTCGAGGCGAGTATCTGTTGAACTGAAATATTCGTCGTCGATTTTCCAATCGTCGTTGATTTTCCAGTCGTCGTCAATGTTTTTCGATTTTCCAATCGTCGTCAATTTTCAAATCGTCATCGATTTTCAAGTCGTCGTCAATTCAGTTTGTCGAGTTCAAGTATAGATAGACGATGTCGAATAGGATGCAATTCGATTTGTCGAATAACGTTAGAGTCGGTGTAGAATACGATCTATTAAAAAAATTGAGACGAAATTGATCTGCGTGAATTTTATGACGTGGCACGATTATAAGTCGACTTTTTTGTGCATATAGGGTGAGGCGCGGACGTCTCTATAAAGTCGACATAGGCGGAGAGAGAAGGTAGAACCGACCGCTCTCGCTGCCTGCCCAAAGACGGCATATTTTTTTGTGCTTTGTGTGCTGTGCCGCTTTATGGACTGATAAGTCGGTTGGCACAGAAATATAGACATAGACATAGACATAGAGACGAACCTTCAGCTAGTTGTTATTCATCACAATTTTGGGCGATATACAGTGCGGAATATCCAACGGCATACAAGGTGTCTTCTTTTCTCGCCTTCGCGAGTCTTATCGCACGACAGATTCTCAATGTTCGAACTGTCGAAACCGGTTATAAGCAGGTCGAAACTCCAACCGAAAAATTTCTTATAACCGATATTCCTTATAAGCGATGTTCAAGTTTATTTCCGCAGAAAAAGTTTCTTATATCCGAAGCGCTGGCTAAATAATTTTTTTGGTACTGAGACGTTCTGGTATCAAGTCCCATATCACAAGTGAAACATTTTTGACTGGATTCATGGCATTGAGGAAAGTGTCTGGGGAATGAATGACCAATTAATAATCCCAGAATTAATAATACTTATAATCCTAAACGAAATTCGTCGAAAACACTTCTTCTGTTGGGCACTTGATAAGAACCGTATGCATTCGAAATCAGTGCAATGCTTCGCCCGTTCCTCTCCTCTTCCTCTTCTGTCCACCACAAAATCTGTGTCCCCCTGTCTCAAAAGAACAAAGCTTTTGAACGAACTGCACCTGGCGCACCATGCCCAATAAAAAATTCGAATCATTCTTCAAAAAAGGAACCCTATCATAAAAAAACCGCACGCCATTCGTCCAAGGACGTAGATGGAAAAATGAACTTGATTGATCACCGGTTTGGCTCGTCCTTTTTGTCAGAGACCCGTGCGAGGTATGTCCATATTGGGTGGCCGTCTGCTGTCGAGATTAGTCGTGTCCATTGGATGTGCGCATATCGAACCATATAACTTAGACTTAGACTTAGACTTCCCCTGCCTTCAATATCTTATGCTAATATCTATCTATACCTTACGATTAGTCAAATCCACTTCCAATACCTTAGCCGCATGACTCACCCTCCTTCTGCCTCCCTCAGTGAGCAGCCAGGTCACCATCCCAAGCCACAATGATCCTTGACCATTTCAGGCCCCAATCCACAACCAACTAAACCAAAACCAAGCATGGCTTGCAATCTCACCCGGATCCGCGCCTATGCCACATTTCCATCTCCCTCGGAAATCATCCAGGACATCTCCCTCGGTTCCTGCTTCCCATGGCCGTGGATCTCCCTTGCCGATTGGACATCGATCGCCGAACGCATTAACGCCTCGAGTCGTCATTTCCAATTCGCCCATCCCGCTTGGATGTATTTTTTACCCTTGGTCATGCTTGGCGCGGATATTTGCGGCTTTTTCAATTTCCGAAAATACTATCGTAAGAAACCGTGCTATTTTTATATCGCCATGATGTCTTTGATCGTTTTACAAGCGTTTTACGATGTGGTCATCTTCTGGAACTTTTTCTGCGATAGTCCTTTGGCGTTGGAGTTGGCGTTTTACTCGCAAGCTTCGATTTTATTTATGAATTTGTTTCTGGACGTTTGGACTTCGTTTCTCACCTTTTTACGCTTTAATCGCCAACACTACCCGAAAGTGGCTTTTGGTGTGGTCTTATTTTTGTACTTGGGTTATCTTAAGTTCGCCCAATATTATAACGGTGAGGCTTATGATGGGATCCGGCCAATTTTGGATCAGGTGAACGAAAATCGTTTGCAAATTTTCAAGGAAGTCGTTTTTTTTCGCACTTGATTTCAGTTTCGAGTAAGCTGTACTTTAATTTATGCGCAGTGGCCAATTTCATGTTGAACTTTGAGAAGATCATGAAAGGTAGGAGATCTTTTTTGGGCGTAGGATTAAGAATTGTTTGGTTTGGACTGTTCGGGGCTCTTACGTTTTATTACGATTTCATAATTATCTTTGTGCAATTTGATTGGTCCGGATTTGGATTGGGTATGAGGTTGACTTCTCCAACGGGCGTTTGGTTTACGGCTGTGGCTGCCTTGTTGCATAGGAATTTGGATTTCTACTTTCACCATGTGCTAGGTAGGGTATGGAAGTCGGAGTTTAGACACATTTTATGCGTTTTCGATTTCGATCTGACGACGAAGGTATTTGATTTTGAGACGTTGCGCTTGGATGAGGCGCATAGCGATTTTTGATGTTAGGTTGCAGCCGTAATGTTTTGGATGTTCAAGGACCTGAAGGATCAGGTTTTGATTTGTTGTTTTAGTATTGCGTGAAAGGCGTGAGTATTTGGGCTTCTGAGTTTTACTGCGTAGTTGCACATGGTTTTGATCGTTTTCATGCGTTTTACATTTTATGCCTTTTATAATAATACGTCGATATCTGAATGTTTCTTACTTTCTTTAACGAATGCACAGTGAAGACTTCGAAGAGGGGCCTCTAACTCTATAAGTTTAAAATGTTTCATATCGCTTTTGTAGTGTCGACTTCAAGAAGGCGCTTTTTCACTCCGCCAAGCAGGGCTACATAAAAAAGCTATATCAATACATATCAAAAGTAAAGAAAAAAGCTGCATATGCGCATGCATCTGGATATGAGGTTGATTCATCGTAGTTTTGTTCATATACATACACCAGCGACATAATACGCTCTTCCTCGTTTTGACTTTCGATCAACTTTGGCGGCTTTGGAGTGGTCTGCTTCTTTTACTGCTTTGTTCGCATTCATCGATAGAGACAGGCTTCGATCAGAGATGATCGGTAGATCAATAATTCGTTAAACCGACAGTTTTATACAGTACCAAAAAGTGAGATCACAAAAAACGCTCCAATGAACATGAAGTCCAACTTCAAACACGCAAACCAATAACTGTGTCACCTAAAATCAAACTTCACATCTACGCCCCATCAAGCATACCATCAAAACGCCTATCCTCAGGAAAGTCCTCAACAATCGACATATCGAAATCGAACTCACACAAAATGTGTCTAAACGCCGATTTCCACATTCTCGCTATCACGTGATTAATGAAGAAATTCTTCTCCTTATGCAAAACGGCTGCCACAGCAGTGACCCAAACGCCCATCGGCGAGGTCAACCTCATGCTTATCTCGATTTCATTTCTGCCACACCTATAGGTATCCAACTCCTTATTAAATATCAGTCCACGATCGACCCGAAACAACACGCGGAGCACGGGCCAATCGAAGAAAAGTACGAAACCACCCACCAAACCGTACAGTAGGACTGTTAGGACATCAAGAAATGTAGGCCAACGTCTCAAGATCCCGGGGAAATTCATAACGAACTTGGCCACTGCGCAAAGTACAAAAAACAGCTTACTCCAAAAAGAAACCAAAAACGAAAATAAGACGAAATCATTGAAAATTTGCATACGATATTGGTTTTCCGCATCCAAGCGGGGTTCGATTGAAGAAGAGTAATAACACATGGTTGTCATCAGCATACTCAAATACAAGACCAAGATTCTACCCCAGGCCACACCGGGTGAAAAATGATGCATACAACGCAAGAAAGCGAAAAACGAAGTCCAAACGTCCAGAAACAAATCCACGAACAAAATAGAACCTTGTAAGTAAAACGCAAAGTAAAGCGCGATTGGACTGTCAAATGAACGATGGTGAAAGAAAACCCAATCGTAAGCAATTTGCAAACCGATAAAAAACATCATGGCGATGTAAAACCAACACGGTTTCTTACGGTAGTACTTTTGAAAACGGGAAAACCAGGAGATATCCGCGTTGAGCATAATGAATGGCAAGAAACACATCCAAAAGGGATATCCGATTTCGAAGAAGCGCTCGGCGGCGTTAATATTTTCGATGATGGACATCCAATCGCGAATGGAAATCAATGGCCATGGGAAGCAGTCACCGCGAGAGAAGTCTCCTACGCTTTCATCGTCAAATGGAAAAGTGACAATTGCGACGATCCGTGTGAGATTGCAGGCCATGGTTGGTTGGTTTGGAAAGTGATCGAGTCTGGGTGGTTGCTGGAAGTATGTAGAGGATTTGGGTCAGTGTGCAAACACAGGGAAAGAAAGTGGCTAGGCTGGGAAATCAGGTGGTATGATCTTGATAGAGGACAGTTTATAGTCGTGTCAAGCATAGGTACGGAACACTGCTCACACGGCAGTTTTAGCTGGAATGGAGTATGCAGGCTGGCACTTGCCAGTGTAGGCCTGCATATTCAATTGTAGCAGACAGATACACCAGATACAATAGTTACAAAAAGGTATGCCTCAAGAGCAACCAGATGCTGATAACCGACAGCCCCTTTACCAAATGGAACCTGCCTCCATCGATAACTCATCGAACAAGACACTAACGAGCAGAGCAAACCCAGAGCCATCCCACGGCAGGAGACCAATCAATCCTAAGGACGCCAGATAGGTCGAAACTCAGCGCATGATCTGGCTCACAAAAGGGAAGAGCCAAGACCGACGATCAATCAATCTCATTTTCCTTCCTCGTCCTTGGATGAATGACGGTTTTTTGGACATGGGCTACCTTTGCGGGGGGATTGATTTTGCTCTTTTTGCTGGCGCAATGAGCCACCTGCGTGCCGCTTTTGTCAGAAGGACGTAATTCTAACACACGAAGGTTTGCACTGCTTTCGCATATGCATTCGACTTCTTTATGCATTCAGAAAATTTTCTAAGATTTGCGCTATGCACACCGTAGCCATAATTCAAACAGATCCATAAGAAATGGGTACAATATGATTCGTTAAATATTTACGTCAGTGGAAGATATCGCAAGAGTCTAACACTTGTGCCTAAAAGAACACGAAATGAAATGTAAAAATTACATTGACACCCATAATACATTTCATATGGGCGCTCATTTTCAAATTTTTTCCTAATTTCACTGGACATTGTACAGTTGAATTGACTATCGGGTCTCACCAAGATATTGCAGAGGATCTATTTCAGGTAAATCCTTCCCAAAATGTCCTGCTGTTCCGTCTTTACAAGAAAAAAAATAGGAGCATTGGAAAGCTTGGCCAAAAGACTGCAGATAATAACAAGTGGGAAAATTTTCACACGCGATAAAATTCGAAAATCTGTTGCTGTTATGGCATCAAACGTGTGTAAAGCAAAATTCGTCAGCGTACGGTACATAGCTAGTGCTGAGCTACGTTTGATTTTATGTCCTTCACACGAAACTTTGTTTGAGGGTTTGCAAAGATTGCGAGTTTGAATTTGAATTTTCCCACCTTTTCGAGGGTGGCATACTGTATATTCGAGGAGTCCTGCAGAGCCATGGAGCCCTGTACATTTTCTAGGTGCTCTTGGAAAGATGAGAGACGGAAACATGCGCATTAGCTTTGATTGATCCCAATTTAGTTCATGATGACAAGAATATGACTTCATTCGCGAAGGTGGCCGTGAGGATCACGTCATAATAATGAAAATTCAGGACTCGACGAATGCCGGACATCGCTTTCGTCAAGATTTAGTTCAGTCGTCTATTGCTTTCAACCCCGACCAGGAGTTCGAGGCAAAAGCTGTGTAATTGGCGATTGGGTGACTGCAAATTGTGGAAGGTATGCATGATCAATGACATGTGCCAGTGTCATTGTTTCAAGAACAGCTACTGCTCATTTATGTTAACGAGACTGCAGGATTGTGTCATTTTGTGCTTATATGTTACATGAAAAATTGGCTGACAAATTGGTTGGCCCCGAAGGAAGGAGCAAGGATAGCATTGAGTATCGTCAAGCAATTTTTGAAAGTGCGATGCAGTTCGAAAGAATACGGATGTGTTTCCCCAACCTAATAATTCGGTAGACTTGATCTTCCAAAATACACGAGCAAAGACCCAACTTCATCTTTTTTGCTGCAAGAAGCATCAGAGTGTTTCCAATATTCTTATATTCTTCATGTCATGTTTTATTCATCGATCAAACACTGAAGTGAACTCCTAGATCGAGAAACAGACAAACTTGACACTTCGATTTGTAAAGGTGACGCAATCCATACAGCTTTAACTAAACTGTGTCCCAAATGTGTCACAGACGGTCAAAATGCAACAGAAAGTGTCACAGACCGACACGGAAGCAAAATTTGCATGCTGCTTATTATTCCGCAACCATCAGCAAATTCCGGCAAACGATGTAGGTCCTAAAGTCAAAGTAAGACCCCTATACACTGTCCTATTTTAATGTTGCTTTTAGAAAGATTCAGTAACTATGATATAACATCTTCTGCTCTAACTAGATCAGTTTTGACGTATTCTGGTTTGAAGAAGACCTAAAACTCTTGGCCATACGAAAGTACAGTTATGAGTACGATGTGCCAAGAAGGCAGATGATTTCCGATCGGCCGATCCTAAATATATACACTTCGGCCAGCTTCGATGATTATTACAGCCTATTGCACCCTTCCACCCCAGTTAGTCATCGAAAGTCGTCAAGGACACAAAGAGAATAGTTCACCTGCTCCAGAAACGCCTCATCGTTCCATCGAAGTGATCGCAAAAAGGTATTCGCTCGGAGCCGACCAAAGAAGATTGTCTGGCTCACTTTCCATTCCATCCTTGGTTAGAAGTCAGGAAGCATTTCCATCTTTCGGTCCTTGGTTTAAAAACTTGCGCTCTGTGTTCCAGATAAATCATCACAAATGGCCGCGATTAACTTCTATCAGCTGGCAACACAGCGAAACTTCACTTTACCATGGTTCGCTGAGACGTGTCCCGCGAGCACTCCTCCCTCGCCTGATTGTTTTTACGGCTGGGGCGGTGACTATACAGTGACCAAACTGCTGTACTTTGGCGAAAATGACACTGAATTCAGAAACATTTGGACGTGCGAGAAGATCGAATCGTATTGCTCGCAATCGATCAGTTTTGGTAAGGCATTCAATGTTCTGAACCAAATTATTACCTTAGGTGGTATTTTAACAAACACTTTTACCGGCACCGTTTTGGCCCCGATTGCTATCGTACTGAATTTAATGTTCTTCATTACCATGTGTTCTATCAATTTGAAAGAAGGAACGGTATTCTGGTTTCTAAGGGCCAAGGCACTTGTACAAATTGGTCAAGCACTGAATATGGTGGCATTGGG
Organism: Mesodorylaimus bastiani; assembly: GCA_034700065.1. NCBI lineage: Eukaryota > Metazoa > Nematoda > Enoplea > Dorylaimida > Dorylaimidae > Mesodorylaimus > Mesodorylaimus bastiani. Next base: position 1,156 of record JAQGCW010000078.1, on the reverse strand, counting down.
GTTCGGACTTGGCAAGTATCTACCACAAGGCTCTTTTATGCGTCTTTTCGTGCTGAATCTCTCCCATTATCATTGCTTCAATGCGGCCAAATTTTTTTCAACATCCATGGGTTTTTTCATGTCGCTTGATCGTTTTTTGGGCGTCCGTTACCCAATAGCCTATCAAAAGATGAACTTTAAGAAATACTTTCTCCTTTCCGTTATCATTTCGTTCATGATTGGTATTTTGCCTTTGATTGAGTTTCCTCTGATGGTGATGAATACGACTACGGGCTTGTGGCTTTTCGCCACCACTGGACAGTATAACGAGTGGCGAGTTTGGGTTCTCAATAAGCTAATACGTCCGTTTCTTTTGTTTTTGTCAGTAGGCACAGTTTTGCTGAATGCGTCCTTTCTTGTGCGCATAGTCATAGAGGTGCGTAAGAGAGCACTGAATGTCGCTAACATGATGTCGTCGCAGGCAGCAAAGATCGAACACGAACGAACGGTTGATATGTGTAAAATACAGTTTGTCGACTTGTGCTCTCTCACTTACGATATGATGAGTCAGATTGTCTTTTACAATTATTATTTCTTGACTCCGAATCCGAGCGCATGCGTGGCCAAAGATTGCTTAACGCCGGAGTTTGTGCGTGGAAACGTTTCGTGGCAATTTGCTTCCAATTTCGCTTATTCGATATTCTTTTTTTTATTAGTTGGATCATGTCATTGTGAACTGTTTTTGTTGTACTTGATGTTTTTCAAGAAAATTAGGGCTGCTTTTTTGAAAAACTGCAATTGGGTTTTGTATCGTTTGAAGTGTAAGACGCCCAATAATGTTACGCAAGTGATACCTTTGGTACGTATGTAGGATTGTAAATGTTAGAGCATTACCAACTATCGAATAAATCACATTTTGGCGAGGGTATAAGGTGTGATCAGATACTCTTTTGAATGCTTATGTTTATGTCTATTTATTCTTAAAATTCTTTTGTGGTTTCCTTTCTGTGTTTTTTGAAATGCATTATTTGAAGTCGTTTAAACGTGGGGCGTCCCGTAGCTCAGTTGACTGGCTCTATGCCTTAGTCAGCCAGAGGACTGTGGTTCGAATCCCACATACGGAGGAGTCTTTGGACTTTCCTCCCCGACGTCAGACGGAGCGACGCGTCGGTCGGAA
>JAQGCW010000077.1:0-17249 GCA_034700065.1 Mesodorylaimus bastiani | reverse complement strand
TTCTTTGAATGGGAAATACTATAGTATTGTGACAAAGCGGGAGGAGGAGCTGATGTGATCGTGTCGTGGTCGACTGTTGCACATGGGCGCGTCTTCGACGTCACAGCGATGATGTAATCGATGATGAAAAGTAAAGCTGTGATGCAAGACATACCCTGAAAATGGATCCAATTGCATAAAACAGGATGCAGCGTCACCAGATGAAATGGCTGACGAGAAATATTTGCGTCTGGGTGAGATGCAACGGTCTCTCGTTGTACGGGCATGCTGGATACACTACGCTGTGTTGCACTGTGTGTTCCGTTGTACTTTGCATAGCGCAACATTTTGCTGTGATCCTATGACGCATTGCACAAGACTGTGTTGCATTGTACTGAACCGTAGTGTGCTGCATTGCTTAGCGCTGTTTGTGTTGCATGCTCAACATAGTGCAGTACAGTGATGTTTTGTGCTTTGCTTGTAAGTGCAGCATTGTACTCTACTCCTCTGTGTATTGTGTTGTGCTGAACTGCACAGTGCTGCGCTATTCAGCCCGCGTTGTACTGTACTATGCTGCAAGCGCAGCCTTGTGTCGCGCTGGGCTCCTCTGTGCTGCAGTGTGCAGTGCTGTACTGCTCTGTGCTGTGTTGCACTGCTCACTGCCGCAATATGCAGTACCACGCTGTGCTGTACTACCTGCAAGTGTCGTCTGTACTATACGGACTGTCTGCATTGTACTGACGAGGGAAGTCTTTCGAGTTGCACGACGAGTTGAGCGGTGGGACCAAGTGCAAAACGTTGACCCCACTTTGGTAACAAACATCCACCCTAAACTTTGTGCTAATGCGGAGAGCGTAAAGAGAAAAACACGAAACTTTGATCAACATAAATTTTGAATCAAGATTGAAGGAAAAGCAAAGGTCGAATCGACGCATATAGTGCCACCTCCCAGCCGTACATCGGGGATGTCAATGCATTAGCATACCGAGTATTAGTCAATCGTCATTAGTCATTAGTCAATCGCTGGATAACCACAATGGACGATATTAGTATTGTGACAAAGCGGGAGGAGGAGCTGATGTGATCACGGGCGACTGTTGCACATGGGCGCGTCTTTCCGACTTCACAGCGATGATGTAATCGATGATGAAAAGTAAAGCTGTGATGCAAGACATACCCTGAAAATGGATCCACTCGCATAAAACAGTATTCAGCGTCAGCAGATGAAACTCTACTGAGAAGGCCCGTACGTAATGTGCTGCAGTGCACAACTCAGCACTTGCACTCTGCATTACTTCGCTGTTCTATGTTGCACTGTGCAATAATGCCGTCTTTTCATTGCTACTAGCTAGACCATGCACATATGCAGTGCTAACGAGTCACGTACCGACGCGAGTGCCCAGATTTTGAAGAGCGGCGGAACACGTCCGAATCCCGAGGCGTACCAAGCTTCGATCACGCTGCACCCGATCATGATGATTGATCCTACTACCATCAATCGCTTGATTGCCCCGGGCCGTACTGGCACTGTAGTCTTGGCCGATGGATGCGCTGGCACAGTCTGCTGCTCTCCTTGTCGTACCACCAGCACCATCGGCACACTGGTGATTCTGCTGTGCTGCATTTGCTTCCAATGTGCAATGCACCATATCACCAGTAGTGTCAGGCTGATTCCCATGACTCCGAACTGACCGTACAGCTCCTTATAAGGACTGGATGGCCAGCGATGGATGACGTAGGTGGTGTTTATTTGGTCGCAATAAGATCCGTTCTTGCCCTTGCTCCATCTATATCCCCAGTGGTCGCATTGGAGGTTGCAGGCGATCAAGACGGGAGTGACGGTGAGGCAGAACTGCAAAGTTTAGCGAGGTCAGAAAGAGCGGGAATTTTACATTTGAATGAAGGGAAGCAACAAAACGATAAGTCTCTTACTAACTGCATCAACTGAAACCACGCATATCCCGTTATGGATCGCCAACGATCCTGTACTTGGCCAATTAGACCGATAAACTGATTTACACGTCGCATGAGCGTTTCGGCCAGATCCTAACGTCGACTTCTAGTCCTCAATTCGATATGCGGTACTCCGCCACCAGAATAACACCACCAGCCAATTCGACGTTGGAAGACAACTCGTCTACCAGGAAGAATCGATTCTCTGGTTACCGAGGAAACCGAGGAAACCGAGTTTAAAACTCAGGAACCGCCCCACCCACCCTTGGGAACCAAAATGTCATACGCTATCATTTAATCACATGCATCATGTAAAATGTGATCTTTACCTTCAAGCCATGGTTTGGTTAGGGTTTTCCGACGGACTGGATTCGTTTAGTTCGAAGTAGAACGCAGAGACCAAATGGAAAGCGAAGGAAAGACAGATGAAAAGTACCGCATCCATCTTACACCTGTGATTCATTCAGATGGCAATGCATAAGCAAATAAAGTGACAGCAAAGTTTGTTTCGTTCTTTTATATGTACATTCTTGCGCTTTGAAATTCTGTGGTCGCCAGCAGCAGGAACCCTTTGACCTTTGGAGAAATGCCGATTTCCAAAGAAAAGGCTTGCGGAGGTGAAAATTGGTTTCGATTAGCCATGAAATCTTAACTGGCCTGAGCAACGATAAGATAAGCTGGCGCTCACCGACTGCTATCTGATCATGTGGACATGTATGGACCGAAATCAATTATTTTCACTACACGTCCAGCCGATGAGCAAATATTCCGTTAGCCGTGCTACTTTCCAATTGATGTCTGCTGCGAGCTGGAAAATGGTATTTTTTGTTTTTTTGTTCACCCGCATGAACATAGATCAATCGGCACGAATCAATCGATCGATTTCAAAATTTCGGCTGTTCTGTGAAACGAATCTCAGGATCACGATATCTCAACAAAAATGCAAGAATTCAACGGTTTTTGGACGTCGATCGATAGATATCTAACCGAACACTCGAACTCGGGCAACTTGGAAATGATCGAAATTCAACAAATAATCAACATGCGCGAACTTTGCCCTCTTCCGACTGAATTTCTAAAAATTTCCATGGACGGCGATTTCGACGCGAAGAAATCGATCGAATTGACGACTCGAAATTTCTGGAATCAAAATTTGGACTTTCACTTGGGAACGTGGAGAAAATTACGAACGATAGTCGAACGAATCGAGATCGAACCATCCATGTGCAATATGAAATTATTACAAATAATATTCGCATTATCGAAATTGAGGCCCGCGGAGTATTACGATATTTATTGTCGTCACAAAGACTTAGAGCCGTCGACACTGTTCTACGAGTATCTGATCCGTTCCGTATTGTGTTCCATCTCGGAAATGATCGATTCCCAATCGATTACCCAAGTATCCGTGGACATATCGACTTTGGTCAAAGAATTCCTCAAACGACCCGTCATCATCGTCGCTTTGATCGACTCTTTGAAATTTGTCGATATTCATAAATCCGCCGAGTGGATCGCCGAATCAATCGATAAAATGATCATATCTGGGACAAATTACCTTGACGATTTCAACGGATTCATTCTTCGCGATGGAATTTTACTCAGCTACGGATCGGGTCCACTCGAGTCGATTCTGGACGAAGAGGATTACACGAGGCAAGCGAAAGTATTCACTGTCGCTACTCACTTGACGTGTCATTATCTGGCCCGATTGGCCACGGATGATTTCAATTTTTCCTTTTACGGCGAGTTGGAAGAATCGGATTTGATGGTAATCGAGGACAAAAGTTTGCAATTGGGACGTTATGTCGAATCGCTACTTTTCGGCGATGCTCAGCCGGATTGGTATCGGTCGTCGGTGAAAGCGGCCAAAGATTTTCTCAACAGAAGCCAGGATTGCGGCGAGAAGTATCCGGTGATCGAACGAAGTATTACGAATATGGGATATTTGATGCCACGACGCCATCCTTCACTCTCGTTCGCCGGGGATTATTCCAAAAGATACCACTCGATCGTCTGTTAGTTGATAGCAATTCGTACTGCATCGTATGGCTCTGCCAAGAACCACCAAAAACAGCGCGAAATTCTAACTTTCAAAAATTTTGATGTGACGCCAGATTCTTCTTTGACATGTTCTGGTTAGTCTAAATATCAATTTTTGTATCATAATAATAGCATCAGAGTTGTACTGTATGTGTGACTTTTGAACAGCCGATAAGCACGGTTTTTGCTTTTGTGTGGTGAAGTTGCGAAGTGTGTGAAGTTGCTATTGTGTGTAGTTCTTGATGTTTGTGCTAGTGGTTTTTGGGTTTTGAGCTTTCATTTTTAAGATAGTTTTTGATTATTTATTGCTGATTATTGAGTGTTCGTACTAATTGATGTTTTTGAGTGTTTACTTTTGACGTATTGATGCTAAATGAATGTCTAACGTGGAACTGTTTGTAAAATTTTGTGCTCTGTTGCCTTGTGTGACTTCGAATTCCCCCTCAAACCCAAAAGCATATGACAGAAAACCCCAAAACACAAATTTTATTACAGAAAACCCAGAACCTTGTGAATCCGAACAAAAAAACCCTATAAAACACCACCAAGAAAACTTATGCACATGAATAAGTACGAACATCTTTAAACAAAGGCAAAGAACTTTGTAAAAGCGAAAACATAAAAACAAAAAACCCGCGCATAAAGATTATAGTAACACACATACTCAGAAAGATTGATCTCAAGTAATATCACAATAAAATAGTTCACAAAACAAGAAGAAACGAACCATTCATATTCATGATGCAATACAGAAGATTTCATACTAAAATAGCTCTGTGCTCGAATGGCCTCGCAAAATACGTCCGTATTCCTCGCCAATCTGACTCCTCACGATCTCTGCGGTACTGTATCAATTGCTCCGTAGTTGATCGATGGTGATATAATCACGTGGTTATGACTCAGTTCTGTCTCCGACGTGGATGGGTCCGGCTTGAGGGAAAGTAGAGAATGGTAAAATTGAGTTACACTGACTGAAGGAAGGAAAGTACGTATATCTACTTACCTCGTCCACGCTCGATATCGTTTGTACATTCTGATTCACATCGCGATCGTCTTGGAGCTCCTGAAAACTAAGCACACTTTTTGATTTAAATAGGCCTAATTAGCAGATGACTGTTACAACTAGGAAGGGTACTCAAGGGTACCCCACCCGGAAAATCGCGTTTGGGAGCAATTTTCCGGGTGTCAACTTTATTTGAAAATTTGAATTTCCCGCCTGGGGGTCAATTTTCCCCATGTGGGACCAAATTTCCGAATACCCTCCCCTGGACTTTAGGGCCCTGGATAAGTAATGATGCAGCAAACCACAAACGTAAGTGAAACACAAACACGCAAGATTCACATCACGGCATGCCAGACATAAAACTTACGGGAACCTCCACAGGTACAGTATTAGTACTGGTAGTACCAGTATCACTTCCTTCCTGTTCCGACTGTTAGCAAGACAAAAGACAAATCTTATCATAACTTATACAGGATGCTCTCAAAGGAAACTTCTGCGTTTTTAAAAATTCCCGAAAATTTAAATTTTCGCGCGCAAAAAAGTTTGCGCCAATTTCGAATTTTTGGGAATTTTTAAACTGTGAAGTTTCTTATTCGAGATCACCCTGTTTTATACATAAGTATGTACTTGAATTTCCACACAGACTCACCTTATACTTTCCACATCGGAATAACCATCTGGGGAAGAACTTGAACGTCAAGTGTCCCGTGTAGGCCAAAATCGATAATATGAATGCGGCGATCATGAATCCGATTTGCGAATACGGATGGTCGTCGATCTTCAACGATTGCGAGACGATAAAGGCCAAGAGGACCATCTGGGCCAGCAGGCAACTGAGCAATAGGAAATCAGTAGCTCTTCGATGCAGTTTGGGCGAAATATCGATCGAATCGTAGACGAAATACATGTTATATCGATCGATCAGATATTTGAGGATGAAATACAGGAGGCCTGGAGAAGGAGAAGGTGGGGTTAAGTAAGATTTAGGCTTTTGGAGTATTGATAGAGTGTTCACTTTATCATCTGATCAATCGATCGATCGAACAGGCGATCAACTGAGCAATTTCGAGTGATCCGTTAATTAACGGATTGATAAGTGAATTGAACGATCAACCGATTGACCAATTAGTCGATTCATCGATTGATCATATGATAACTTGGCCGATTATCATATGATCGCTACATCACTTAATCGATAATTGATCAATCGCTCCCTTGATCGATCAGCGATCAAGGGATCGATTGATCATCAGCTAAGCGACTAATCGATGAATTGATCACTCGATCATCTGGGCACACGATCGATCGATCGACTGATTAACTTTCAGCAGATTGATCAATCGATTGACCATTTGATCGCTTTGATCAGATCAGTTAACCGCTCGAGCGATTGATCAATCGACCCATTGATCACATGATGGATGGATTGATCGATTAATCTCCTGATCAATCGATTTCATCGATTACCGATTTATCGACAGGTCAATCGATTGTATCGATTACCGCTTTATCGACATGTCAGTTGAACTGATCAATCGATCAGTTATCAGTCAGCTAATTGATCAATTCGACTGTAGATCTCGATCAAGTGTGAAAATCAATATCATGGCTACTTATGTACTGATCACTTATCGATCAACTAATATTGATCGATCAGTGATCAGTGATCCATAATCCAAATCTCGACAATTACCAAATATGGTGATCAACGGACAGACCACACTGTACACGATTGTCACCGCGAATATGACCAACATATACGCATAATTCAATCCGAACGGGAATGGGAATATCGAGGCCTAGATAATCGAAAAATCGATGATTGCTTGTTCCATGGATACAAAAAAACATGATCTCAAGTTCCTTACCAATCTGGCGCTCTCCAATTCGAACTTCGACGCCACCTTGCACGCGCGATAGGCCAAATAGATCAGATGAGGCGTACGGAGCAATTCCAACACGAGTCCGATCAATGTGGTCGAGATAAGGAAGTTGACGAAGAATGATAGCGTGTCTTGGAGGAAGATGCATCTGAAGAGAAGGAGGTAGTGTGGGGCATTGATAGATTAGTCATGTCCAGTATTGGCCTCACTGATCAAGCCAGGGTCCCACAGGACCAGTTGAGGCCTGCTGGACCTGCTTGGATCACTTAGCTCATCAGCGCATGCTTCATCAACGGTTAGATCAACTGATCGACTGATCAGTTATAACTGATCGATTAACCAAACGATTACTTGATCAACTGATCAGATGATAATCAATTAACTGATCAATCGAGATCGATCAGTTAAATCAATTGATCAAGTGATCGATTGATTAGCCAATCTGAGATTCAGGCAGTGCCTGTTTGCAGTGAAACTTTAAACGCGGATGTGAAGATAATGTACCAAAAATTACTTACTCCCATTGGTTTTGCAGGATATATTTCTTATCGATAATATTACGAAGGACAGCATAGAAGCTGAAATTGTAAAGTCATCATCAAGTAATCATCATGTGATATGTAGAAATCATTAAAAAACATTTTTTTGTGTACACGAGCCAAGCAGAGACAAATTTAAACTAGCTGACGTGTGAGAAGTATTATAGGACATAGCATAAAACAATACTGGCTGCTATAAGCAGGAAAAAAATAGCGCGAAACATACCTAAACTGAATGACTCACCTCTGCAGGCCCAAACTCGGTAATAAGAGCACCATGAATAGCATAAATACGAATGTCTTGGTCATGAGCGATAGATTTTTCCCGGATCTGAAATACACGCAGATAAACTTTTAGGAAAAAAAACGTCAAAAAATGAAAATGACAATTAAGCTTACTTCGTGGTATGATAGGTCCATTCCTCGCCAGCCGCGATAATGTACGGCAATAAGGTGCTCGACACCAACAACAATAACGCCGGGACCATATGAGCCAAGAATGGCGACTGAAAGAAATGCGCGGGAAATTTGAAATTTGAAATTTTATTTTATTTTTTAATTTAGACTCAAGACAAAAATCTTTGGGCATTTACCCTCTCGACGACCTCGGTCATATTGAACCGTCGTCCCACGCTGAACCAAACGTTGATCACCATCGATGGTGTGGATAAGAAAAATAACAACAGGAATACCAGGAAATTCACAGCCAACCATTTGGGGAATCGATATTTGATACCCAAATTCTCCCTGTAACGATTGAAAAATTCAAATTTCGCGCCAGTTTTAAGAAAATCAATATCATCGCTTACCATTTGATATCGGTGGCTCTTGGTGCGATTTTCACCAACCAATGGTTCGCTTTCAAGTCGCGTCCACCCAACGACGCTTTCGAGCGATACGTGCCTCGTCCGAATCGTTTGAAATCGGCCACCACACTGTTTACGAAAATTTTGAATTTGGCGCCAATTACGGAAATTTGGTCCCAAACGAAAAATTGGCCCCAACGCGGGAAATTCAAATTTTTAAAACACTAACACGGGAAATTTGGCCCAAAACCTTAACAGTTATGGGAGGGTTACCAGGACTGACCCCTGCCTACTCACCTTTGCGCTTGCTCGACAGTGGAGAATGTGACCAAACAAAAGGGTACCGGTTTCCCTTCGGCAGCCGTCTTCAACTCGGAACTCAGCGTTTTCAAGCGTTGCACTTCGTTCTCGTAGTAGGTCGTTGCACGGATCTGTAATCTTGCGTTGCGTATCGTAGAGACAGAAAGGAAAGTGTTTGCAAAAGTGTACTTACACTCCGACCGCAACAGCAGATCATTCCGCATCGATGCGGAGCGATCAGTGGATCGTCGCTGGAGGTCCTCGCTTTCAACAAGGCCTTCTCCGCTACATCTCTGAACGCACCACAAGTCTCGTGTAATAAACGATTCAATGAAGTGCAACACAAGAAACTTACAATCTCCGCTCCACGTGTCCCAATTCCTCGACGTCATATGCGAATTGCACGGAAACTACGGTCAATTCGGGATAGGCTTCGCTGAAACAGGAAAACACTACAATTCTGTGCAGAAACACAGTACAGAAATAATCTGTACGGAAAACAGTCCAGAAACAAGAAAGCCGTGTAGTTTGCAAAAAATCAATCAACAAATGCAACAAGAAAGGACAAAACGAAGAAGAAAGAGAATCAACAAAAGCCCAAAAAAGGTAAGCTTACCTAAAGAACTTGGTGACCAGATCCGTACGCCCAGCCGCACTCCGCGGGAGTCCATTTATGGCGATTGTGGGGAAATGGGATTCGACCTTGAAACAAGTCAAATAAACACAATTAATTAAAGATTGGTGCCGCCAACTAGCAGACAACTTCATAAACCCCAAAACACTCACCAATTCTTCGGCGTCCTTTCCTTCGTACGTATACTTCGGGTTCATGAACCGTCGAATTGCCCAATAGCACATGGCCAAGAAGGAAATGGTGATCAAAATGTGCACCCATAGCACTTGGCTGCTGAAAACGCGAAGAAAAACAAACAAGTAAGCTCAAGTTATACAAAGACGAAAGAAAAAAGGAAAAGGAAGAAGAAAAAGGAAAGCTAACTTACTTCGGATGAACATTCGCGATTGTCGTTGCCCGAAACTCGTGTGTCTGAGAGGCTGAAAACAAGAAAACACTGTTAGTGGAATCATAAATAAAGAAGAAACCCACTAAAAAAAACCCAAAAAAAAACAGATAAAATGATAAAATGACAACAACAAAAAAAGTGGAACTTACTAACGAATCCGTTCGTCAAATTAATCGGCAAAATGACAACTAAACACAAGCACATGACGATTGTCAAATATAGAATGATCACGCGTTGGAATCGAGCGTATTGTAAAGCGTCCGGTCCGCATTTTCGTAAGATGTCGATGTCTCTGAAACAAAAAGTCGTATTTCGAAATTAACCTAAGAAGTTTCTGGACTTCAATTTGCAGCAGACACAAAGTGCAAGAGAAATCAGATCGGAAACGAAAAAAAAACAAAAGGAAATGGAAAAATAAATACAAAAACAAAAGAACAAAGAAAAACTATAAAAGGAAAACAAAAACACAAGGAACAAGGAAACCAAAAGGTAAAGAGCCTAGGAAGGTCAAACCCACGGGAACAAAAACACACAAAGGCAAGTCGAAATTACAAAAATTAAAAAAAAAACCAAGACAACCTAAATGAGAAAAGGAAAATCCAGAAAAGAAGGAAGAAGGAAAACCCAAAATGCAAAATCAAAAGACAAAGAGAACGTTTAAAAAGAAAAGAACTTCCAAGGAACAAGATGTCCGAAAGGAAAGAAAACTTCAATGGAAAAGAGAAACACAAGAACAGAAAACGCAACCGGAACAGAAAACACAAGGAAAACCGCCAGGAAAACCCCCAAAGGAGAGAAGAAAAGCCCAAGGAGAGAAGAAAAACACAGAAGTAATAGGAAAACCACAAAGAGAAAAGGAAACTGCACCGAAAAGGAAGAGCCCGAAATGAAAGAAAACCCAAGGGCGATGAAAGCCAAAAAGATCAAAAAGAAACAGAAAACTCCAAGAAAGGAAAAGAATAAACCAACAAAACGGGAAAGAAACGCTGAAAAATCCCTTACTTCAATCGAAATAAAAGCGGTAACCAGCCGCAATATCCAGTATCGAAATAATCCAAGGACACAGTTTCCTCCCTCTCGCCGCCTTCCTCCTCAACGCCGGTTTGTTTCGTCTCTGGTGTTGCCGTTGTTAGATGAGAAAATCTGAAACATAAAATCTTAGGCTTACAAGTTAGTCATGACATTACGTGCAAATCATGCAGTTCGAAAGAAAAAGTATTTACTTACGCGTTGTAATCCTTGGCCATGTCTTTCCTGAAAGGGTAATTAAAGGTTCCATGAGTCGAAATAGAGCACATTCAGGTATGTCATCTGCCATTTCAGTAAAGTCCACAGAAACAAAACATTTAAAAAAAAAACAATGAAAGTGGAGAAAATATGTAAAACCGCATTTACCTCGAAACCACACGATGCAAAGCGATACGTCCGTAATTCCAGAACCATCGTCTCATATACGTAAAACATAAGATGCCCACCTGAAAAGAAAACATAAAAACGGAGCTTTTTTTTGTCATCGCTATCATAAATGCCATCAACTGATCAAACGGAAAACATGTTACCTAACAAGCCCATGTAAATCATGGGGTCTGGGCCCCACCACCTCACATACTATCACAAACCCACGTATAAAATTTCTACCTGTGCTCCTATACTGTACCTAGTACGTAAATTTTCATGTCATATCCGCCTACATCCTCGAAAACTCCTTTCGAAAAACTGCCAACCGACTCGCCCAAAACGAACTAGAACTCTTTCAACTTCCCAACAAGAAACCTACGACTAAATAACTAATTTTCATATACGCCTTAAACTACAACTATGAAAAAAAGAACGAATGTATGACTCACCGCGAATGCGATCAAATTGATCAATAATACTTCGGGTATGCCGTTATAGTCGCTTCTCAAATTGATATAAAACGTGGTCGTCGAATTATCAATTTTGTAACGAGATTTCTCCAATAGAAAACAACGATCCGTTTTATTATCGCCGGGTAACGGTGGTAAAAATGGAGCGGGATCCATCGTTTTATAAATTTTTATCGATTGATTTCCAAGTGATTCGTAAAAATCTAAGAAGAGAAATTTTGTTATCTTATTATAAAAGAGCAGAAATTTGAGTGAAATTTTACCTTTATTTTTTTAAAATTTTTAAAAAAATACAGTACTATAGAGAAAGCTGACTTGAAAATGAGAGAAACCTAGCAGCAGCTGCTCATTAGGCAAAAACATTGCTGAATCTAGCTATCTTCGAGTGGTGGAAAACATACAAACATCGTACTATCTTCAGACCGAAAACAAACTTGCTCAGTACTTAAACAAAAAAAAATCTCATTTTGTTCAACGAAAAATGAACTTTCTCTCCTCAAACACTCGTAAAATTCAGTAAAGGAACCAACTAACAGTTTTTAAACCAGTATTTTTCTAGTTAAATAAACCATGAGCACTCTATCGCTCGAAACCTCCAGGACAGTTAGCTACCTATATTTTTTCTGCCCACATGCGCGCATCTCGGCTGTCACAATCCTCCTTCGTACACATCCACCCATTGCCTACTGCTGCCTTTCCCTACTGGTTTTCATCGGCTGGCTGTCACGATGAACATTCGAGGCCCCCATTGACAAAGGAGATGAAGAAAACATACGTACGTAGGGAAAGGTGCGCCAGCACAACCGGCTGTACCCTTCCTGCGCCTATGACAACCAATCGGTGATGGAGGTAACCGACAAATAGAATGTTCCAGGTTGGATTTTTAACGAAATGTACGTAGAAGAAATGTGCAGAAGAAGAAATGAAGAAATGAGAAATTTCGGAAATGGGACTATTTTTAGAGAATTTTAATTTGACGATGCAAAGCAGCGAAATCAGGCTTTCGATCATTACTGAGCTTGAAAGGAAGTATGTAATTATGATGATCGATGGCCTGATTTCGCTGCATTTCCTCGTCAGTTGAAATTCTAAAAAAAGTGCAATGTGACGATCGATACTTAGAAATACAAGAATTTTCAAACGCGATCCACTGGGCTCATCTCATAATCAGTGTCTGTCTTTACTCGATCGTGCTTGATGATAAAATGTCGTCTCTACATGAGTCCTTCATAATAAAAAACACACAAAGCAACCGAGACACAGGGCAAGTAACGCTGAATGGCTTACATTTGTATAAAATATACCCTACAGTATGTGCAAAAGAAGAAAGTCAACAAAGACACGGAACACCAATTTTGAAATTAAAGATTATATACAATATATGTATACATGGATGTAGGAAAGAGTTTAGCAGAGCAAATAATATTTGGTACAATTGTCATCTCCCATTGTAACACGGGATATGACAATGGTCCCAATATAATCGGTACCCTACTGTAGTTTCGCTACTCCTGTTTGCGCCACTGGTCATTTGCGCCTTTCACTTTGCGCCACATGCAGTTTGCGCTTCCTTTTAATCATTCCGCTTCCACGTTAAATCATTGGGTAAGTGCCCTTTTAAAACAGTACATCCTTGTCGCAGTTGATCAAGCATGAATTCGGATGATTCGCCGCTGGTATTGAGACCGTTGTTCGATTATTTCGCGCAAACGTGGATCGATGGCCAAGTCGAAATGCATTTGTGGAATATGTACGGAGTTCTTCGCCGAACGAACAACGATCTGGAGGCTTGGCACAAACGTTTCAGTGCAGTCATCGGAAAGTACCATCCGAATATCTACGAATTCACCAAGGCGGTGGCGACCGAAAACGACTCGGAGGAGACGACGATTTTGAAGGCATTGGCGGGTACCAACGTGACGCGTCCAAATGCCAAATACGTTAGGATCAACAACCGCCTCATTCGACTTCAGGCGAAATACGGTGGAGGCGAGATCGGCGCCATGCAGTATATCCGCGGACGAAAACGCGGACGTCGGTGTGAATGCGAGGGGTTGCGTCCGAGTATATTATTATGGGCCTAAAGGTTATTTGGAATTTAGTCTTCGATTACGCTTGTAAACACGTTTTCTGGTAGCCTCTATTCTAAGGTTAGGCAGCTCATTTCTTATCCGTGTGTCGCTTGACTGGTGATTCCGTGTTCTCTCATATCAGTGGGCGACTGAATTCGAGCCGGTCTCGTATGATGCGCAGTGTGCCGGACTCTCCAGCGCGGTACTGTCTTCAAGACGCAAAGGATATACAACGATGACACACTTCATTACAATCAACAACTTTGCGGTATGTGAAGTTTCAAACTTCATACTTAGCTGGAGTTCTAAAAATGATTATATCACCACTTCCAACAAGACTCTTTCAACAAAAGCTGCGTTTCTTTAACAAGAAAAACAATAAATAATAAATGGATTCAAAAATGAAACCTACGGATTTTTTGTTGTAAGAGTCTTATGGAAGTGCTTATAATCATTTCTAGAATTCATCTTCATGTAAGTACGAAGTTCGAAATTTTGCAAATCTAAACTGGTTGACCGTAATGAAGTATCGACAATCAACACGGCAAGCTAAATAGATGCTCTTATCAAACAGATACTCATGTGAAGAAGATTTCCATTTGCCTTTGTCGATGATAACCAAAAGGGAATGGCACACACACTCCAGATAATGAGGATCTTTCCGGCCTCCGAATTACCTCCCGTGGGATTCAATGTTACCGAATAAGCAAGACCGATCGCTAAGCGACCGAGACTCGACAAGACCAAACCTTGCTTGCATCCGGACCACTATTCTGACTATTCTAATGATCTCACCATCCAAGTCTACGATCGGACTCTGAATATTCCAAGTTTTCAACCAAAACCGACCATGTACAAGAACACGACAGAAACCGACGAAAATCCGCTCCAAAAGGCTCGGGACGATTTCGCCGAAAAGATCAGCGTGGCCGGGTGGCGAGAAGCCGTCGCCGAGCCAGTCCGTTGGATTCGCTACGTTTATCGGGTGATCCTATCAGTTTTTTCGATCGCTTGCGTTTTCTTGATCGTAGAAGGACTACGAAAATTCCTCGGATCCGGGTACACCGATGGGATAACCGATTTTGCCCCAGTTGCCTCCATTCCGATGTCGAACGTGACCTTGTGCGCTCAAGTTTATTTCAATCAAACATTCGTCAAAGAGAATATAACCATTCCTCGCGAGGTTTTAGCCGAACTCGATTGTCTGAAACCGACGAGCGAAGAGTTCGGAACATCACTGAATGAGTTCTATCATCAACTGACCATATTCCTGAGTGGTATTATGCGACCGAGGAAATTCAACGATCGAGAAAAGATGTGGTTCAAGCGAGTGATTGCGACGAATCCACACTTGATCGATTTTGGTGATTTCGTCGGGCGAGCAGTTGCCTCGTGCGAGGGAATGTTCGCGCGGTGTTGGTTGGATGGACGAGAGGTAGATTGTTGCGAGAATGCGGTCAGATCGTACGATGATGATGGAATTTGCTATATACTGGCGGTAAGGATAAGGTTTGGTGGGATTTGGAAGGTCTAAGGACGTTTCCTTTTGTCGTTTTGGTTTTTGTTTATTTTTTGACTTGTTGTTGTTTTTGTTGTTTTTTTTCGTTTTCTTTTCAGTTCTTTTTACTTTTCCTTTTTGTGTTGCTTGCTTTTTCCTTTATCTTTGCTTCCTTTCCTTGTTTCTTCTCTGTTTTCATTTCTGTTTCATTTTCTTGTACGTTTCTTGTTCTTGTTCTTTTCTTCTTCTTTTCGTGTTCTTTCTCATTCTCTTCGCTTACTTGGTTTTGTCTTGTTATGTTCCGTGGTTCTTTTTGTCCTTTGTCATTTTTCTCTTCCTGTCAATTTCCTTTCATATCAGGTTATTTTTCTCTTCCTTTTTCTTTTTGCTTTTTCTTCAATAGTCTTGTCAACTTTATCCTTTTCTATTTTCCATCTCGATTCTGCGCACTCCCTTTGCGTTTTTCCTGTGCGTTTTTGCGTTTTGTTTTTCCATCTTTCTTTTCCTTCTTTCCGTTTCCTTTGCCTTTTAGCTTTTTTTGCTTCTCTCTTGCTTTTTCCTGCGGCTGCTTTTCTTTGTCTTTCCCTTTTTTACACGTTTTTCGTTTTCCTGTTCCTTTCTTCTTCTTTTTTGTTTTTTCCCTTTGTTGTTTTTTCGTTTTTTCCTTTTCACTATAATTTTTTGCGTTTCCTATCTATTTCTATTTCTCTGTTTTGCGTTTTCTGCGGTTTTTCCTTTTTCCTTTTTCATTTCCTATCTTGATTCTGCTAACTCCCTTTGTCTTTTCCTTTTTGTTTTGCTTTTTCGGTCTTTCCTTCTTTCTTTTTCCTTTGTCTTTGTCTTCTCCTTTTTACTTTTTGACCGTACGTTTTCCTTCTTCCCTTTCCCTGCTTGGCTCCTTTTTCTTTTCCTTTTTGTACTTCTCGTTTATCCTTCCTTCGTCTTTTTGCTTCCTTTGGCCTTTATTGCTTTTTCCTACTACTGTCGTCCTATGTATTTCTTTTTTTCTCTTTCTTTTTTGTTTGTTTCTTTTTCTTTGTTTTTCCTATTTTCTTCTTCCCTTCTTTATCCCTTTTTCCTTTGTCTTTCCCCTTTGCTTTTGTTGCTTTTCCTTCTTCAGGTTCGCTTTTGCTTTGTGTTTTGTCTTTTTCCATTAACCATTTTCTTCTTCTTTACCCTTTGTCCCTTTTCTGTACCGTACTTTTCCTTTTCCGTTTTTCCTTTTCCTTTTTCCTTCCTCTGTTTTCTCTCCTTCCCTCCTATTGTTGTTGAAGAACGTGCCATCCCTTCCAGTTGAACATGGACAGCGACAACGCCCAGCCAGACGCACGCACCATCCATCAACACCGCCCAGGGCCTTCCGGAGGGCTGACCATCGAAGCCTCGCTGTCCCTCGTCGATTTCCCTTGGTTCGAAGATGACGCCCAAAACGGGTTCCGACTCATCGTTGGCCCAGTGCCGTTCAGTTTCTCCTCTTCGCCCGTCCTGGCTCCCGACCTCTCGGAGACATTCGTCAAAGTGACACCTCAATTCCGGACCATGGCACCCGAGGAGGGGTGCGCCAGCCGAGGAAATCTGGAGATGCCGGGCGGCGAGTTCATGTATCACGATCCGGAGGGTTTCAGTTGTATCGTTCGGGAATTCTCGAACGTAGCTTACAAGTACGCGCAATGTCGATTCCCGACCTACTTTTTCGTGCCGAATAGGACGGAAGCGTGCGATCCGTGGGTGAACTTCATGTTGACCAGTGCATTCTCCGGAAGTGGTTGGGGTAGGTTAGACGCGTTATTGAACGATCCAGCCATGGTTGAGAAGGTGAGTGTGTTGGTTTCTTGTGCGTGGTGTGTTTGGTCTTTTACGTACAGGGTGTTCCATAAGTCATGCACCCTAGTCTGATGTTATTATCTCACTTATCAATAGACAAAATGTTACCAAAATTGGTATTTAGACTAATTAGAACATGGCAAACGGGAATCTGATATCAGATCAACGTTTGAAATTCGAATTTCCCCGAGGTTTTTTCGTGGTTCATGGTACGAGGATGAACGATAGTGTCAAGATGACCAAAGCAGAGTGTTTGTTAACTGACATATGCTCATAAGCAGAGTGTCATCCTGACATAAGCAGAGTGTCATCCTGACACTAGCGTTCACTATCGTTCATGACCTTGTTACCATCAACCATAAAAAAGCGCGAAATTCAACTTTTGAAAATTTTGAGCTGACACTAGATTTTACTTTGCCGTATCCTAGTACCGTAAAACCTCGATAATGTCCCCCCCCT
>JAQGCW010000076.1:0-17282 GCA_034700065.1 Mesodorylaimus bastiani | reverse complement strand
CCTGTCTGGGGCCCTGTCTGGGGTCCCTGTCTGAGGTCCCTGTCTGGGGTCACAGTCTGGGGTCACAGTCTGGGGTCCCTGTCTGGGGCAGTCTGGGGCCCTGTCTGGACCCCCTGTCTGGGGCCAGTCTGGGGTCCCTGTCTGGGGCCCTGTCTGGGGCCCTGTCTGGGGCCCTGTCTGGGGCCCTGTCAGGGGCCCTGTCTGGGGCCCTCTCTGGGGCCCTGTCTGGGGTCCCTGTCTGGGGCCCATGTCTGGGGTCAGTCTGGGGCCCTGTCTGGGGCCCTGTCTGGGGCCAGTCTGGGGCCCTCTCTGGAGCCCTGTCTGGGGCCCTGTCTGGGGCCCTGTCTGGGGCCCTGTCTGGGGCCCTGTCTGGGGCCCTGTCTGGGGCCCCAGACAGGGCGGAGATCCAAAAACCGGTCGAGGCTGCCGCGCCTGTTCGGTGAAAGTGTAAAGTAGCCTAGCCTGCCGCGCGGCCTCCCCATGCGCCGGTCATTGTTCGTCTGGCATCGGTGGCGTGCGGTCGGTCATGAAGAAGGCTGCGGTGGTTTCGCGCGCGACACGTTCCGTTATCATCATGAAGAAATCGATTTATCTCCCGAACCAGCAAGGTTATTATCCGGAACCGAAACAAAGTTATTACGTACAGGGCAAGGTAAGCGATCGTTTTTGTTTTCGTTTCTTTTTGTCTCTTTTGGTTTTGGTTTTGTTTTTATTTGTTTGCCTTCCTTTAATTTCTTTCTGTTCCTGTTTATGTTTTCTTTTTTCTTTCAATTTTTGTGGTTGTTATTGCGCCTTTTGATTTTTTTCCTTTGTTTCTTTTCCTTTGGTTTTTGAATCAATGTTTTGTTTTTCGCTTTGCAGAATCCTTCGTTGCCCACGTCGTCGCGTCCGAATAGCCAACAATCGATGTAGTACAATCGTCCTTCGCCGTCGTCCTCAACTCCGCACCAAAGTCCGGGAATTCCGAAAGCGGGCAAGGAGACGCAGATGATTTACGATCGCGAATTCGGTCAACGCGGATTGGGACCACCGGCCACGTCGTCCGGCAACGAATCGTCGTGCAACTTGTTGTGCCATTGTCGACAATGCGTACCGGTACACACGCAGCATCGATGCGAGAAAATGCGCGATCCTCAGTTCCTCCGTCATTGCGTGTGCCGATGTCCGATGTGTCCAGTGCACGGACAGAAAGCCATCATCAAGAAACCGGGCGGCAAAGATGATCGAGATGGAACTCATCGAACGCATCCGGGACAAACGACCAAGGCCATGCAACATGGATGGGCCGTCATCCCCAAGGTGAGTTTCTTTTTTTGTTCTTTTCTCCTTCGAGTTTTTCATTATGTTAATGTTTTGAACAAATTCTCTTTCAGCACAAGCACGATCCGCAACACAAGAAACATACGAAAGGGCACCACGAGGAAGGCGATTCGTCCAGCAGCAGCGAGGACGAGTGAAGAAACAAATATGTTCGATCGATCGAAGCGACCCAATGCGAATGATCGTGAAGATGTCAAAGTTCGAGGTTTTCTTTCTGTGATTTGGATGGTGATTTGGATGATGATGTTGATGAGATTTTGTGAGTGTCCCGTTGTTTGCGATGATGTCGAGCGTATTTGTGAAGGTGAGGAATTCGAGACTGATGAGTTCGTGAGAACTGTCGCTTTTAAAAGTAAAAGTGTTGGGCGCTCTGAAATTTCTGGAAGCTTGAGGCGATCGACGAAAAGCGATCCATCCGTTAGGATTTCTGCAAATAGACCGCTTTTGATCTTGCCAAACGCTCGTCCAATCAGAGCCGTCCGAGCTCCACTTTACACTTTCAGTCTAGCCGCAGCGGGCGAATGACTCGGCTCGCTCAGTGTCCTTCCTGCGGTGGTCGTGAATGGTCGGTTGGTGAGTCGCGTCGTTTGGTTCGCGTCGAGTCGAACGTATTCGCAATGTCTCGTCCGATTTGGCGATTGCAACCCGAATGGATCGTCGCGGGGAAAGAACCCAGGTCAATATTGCCCATGACGTTCCCGGCATTCGTCGTACGACGTTACTTGATCGTATGCACGTAAGTAGATTTTGGTTTTTTGGTTTTTTGGTTTTTGGATTTTTGGTTTTTTGTTTTTGATTTTTGGTCTTGGTTTTTGTTTTGTTTTTGGTTTTGATTTTGTTTTGGCTTTGTTTTGAGTTTAGTCTGATTTTGTTTTTGGTTTTTGGCTTTGTTTTGGTTTGCTTTTGTTTCTTTTTGCGGGTAGTACATAATCTCTTTCGTTTTCAAATCGGAAAATGGATATCGTCTGCTGAGCGAGACGGCAGATGCGAAACCAGAAGAGTTGGCAGTCTTAGTAATCGGTTCGAACGCTAAGGTGAGTCAAATAGGTTGCTTCTTTCTTTTATTTTTCTGAAGATTACCTAAATTTGATTTTTCCCATTTTCAGGTCGGTTTGGAAGTCGGAGCCGAATGCGCGTACGAAATGCGAGTCAACGATCAGCCCGTCGAAAAGGGCACGACGTCGGCGATTCTGAAGACGAACGATCGAGTGAAAATGGGCGATGAAATCTACGTACTCCAACGAGTCTCTTGTAAGTACCCCTTTTTTGTTTCTGCTTTACATTTTCTTTTTTGTTTCTACTTTGCTCTTTGTGACGCTCTTGCTTTTGTTTTCAACCGAAATCGCCGATTTTGCAAACGTCCATGTATCAGTTGGTTCAATGTTCGATTTGTCTGCGAGCGCGTCAAGATCCCGTATTGCTCAAATGCGGTCATTCGTTCTGTTCGTCGTGCCTCGACCGCATGATCAGGTTGGCCATGTCCCCAACGAACGCCCAAGAGAACCGTATCGATCCCTGCAAACCCGATCGATCAAGTGCGCCGTGTGTCGACGACCGTATCTCTTTTCCATTCCATCGTACGATACGTTGTCGAACGCCCAACGAATCGACCAATGCCGTGTCGACTTGGAACTGTTCAGTCAGACCGTGGAGCGAGATTTGAAAGTAAGTACGAGCATCTCTTTTTCCTTGTGTTTGTTGGGTTGTACTGTACGGGTGGCTTCTAGACCAACTCCCAGTTCGCTTGCTCTTTCCTGACACCTGTTTTTGTCCTTTTTAGTTTCTCATCAATGGCCACGCTGTTTCGCCGGGCGGACGATATCCGATCAACAATTTTCGTACGATGCCGAATATTGTGACTTGCGACTTCGATGCTGGAGTGAATGCGCCCGATTCGCGTCCGACCGTCATACTGAACAATCTGAAATGCGGAAATTCATATTCGATTTTGATTATCTGTAAGGAAGGATGCGGTTTCTGCATTTCGTTTGTTTTCATCACAAACCTCTTCGTTCTTTTTGCAGCCACTTACGGCGTCATCTTGGACGAGCAGCTTACATCGTTACGACTCTCGTTATTTTAAAATTTACTATGTTATCTGTTACCCAGGTGGGAAAGCTGTTCGCGTTCTAGGAGACAAATGCGTTTTATTGCGTCATAAACGCCAAGTCTCGTACGAATTGATGCGTCAATGCAAATCCGTCGTCGTTGTTGGATCGCGATACGAAATTCTGCCGGCCTGAACATGTGTTCGGTGATGATGGCGCTTCCGAATCGATCCGAAAGAAGAATTGGAACGTAGACAAGTTGATCGTGGAAGCCGGCCAGGTGGTGGGAACTAGTTTCTTCTTTCTGGTGAGTATAAAATCTTGTTTTTTTATACTTCTTTTCTTTTTTCTTCTGATATATTACATCTTTTGATTTGCTTTCGTTCAGGAGTAGTGATGTGGTCCCGTACGCGTTCTCTGCACGAATCGTCGAAACGATTTCTCGATGTCTCGAACTCTGATGTGAATCTCTCAACGATTTTGTTCGATTTTGCCGTTATGTGTGAACTTGTCTTTTTGCTTTGGTTTTTGCAAGTCAGCTAATCTAGGTTCCCTACTTGTCCAGCTTCTTCCTGAAGACAGCTTCTTCGAGTCCCATCGATGAAATTCTTGGCCAATTTGGGCGTGCGGAGCTGCCGACCGTCGGCAACACTACACCATACTTCGATGTCCGCCGACCCATGATTGTGACTCGATCGCCATATTCATTACTACGGATATTGATCAGCCACACTGACATTTACATGCTGAACGAGATAAATATGTTTCGGACAAATAACTCATACTCGTATCGAACTTCTATCTCCACTCGACTTCTTCTACGAATCGCTCATTGCGGCTTGATCGTGTCCGTGGGCAGCTTCTTCTGCGACTTACGACGACCGCCGCGAGTTCGTCGCTGTCTCAATTTCTCCTCCAGACTTTGATCCATTCGGGCGCGAGCGGCTTCTTGTTGCTTCTCCAGTTCTTTGCGTTCTTGATCGTATTGTTTGCGGATGTTGGCCACGTTTCCTGCGAGAGAGGAGAAAGTTCGTGAGGCAGTTTCGAGAATCGCTGCAGGAATCGTAGAGAGCTTACCGAATAGTAAATCGTTCGACGGCAATGGCGCCAGTTGACCGGCCGGCACTGCATTCCCGCTCGGTTGGGTCAGGGTCAGTAGATTTTGTAGTTTCTCAGCGGATGGTCGTTGACTGGCGCGTTCCTCGGCCTCCAACGCTTGCAGTTCCTTTTCGTCGTCGAATTCTTCCGATGGGACTGAAACTAGAGCTTCCGGTTTCGATTTTTTCTGATCGAGAGATTCAGCAAATTCGTTCAAAGTTCGTCTTCAGACTTGGTTAGACGTAGTTAGGACAGAATCGAATTGACTTCTGTTTGCTTACCATGTTGATCATATTCAATGGTGAACTCCCGATTCAGTATGCTCTTGGCCGAGCTCTTCATCAATGTCAATCGCTCGCCGCGCAAATCCTTTTGAATCACGGCCACATCGTCGATGGACTTTTGATAATCTTTGATTATGGTCTCGCTGATCACCTACAAATCGAAAGTGATCGAAAATCGCTCCTGATCTTCACGCTTGATCAGCTGATGACTCTATGAGCTCCAAGAGGCTGCGCTTTGCAAACTGCAGAATCTTCCTTTTTGCAAACTAACTCTAGTTTTATTGACTTTTTCACTCCGCGTTTGGATCGGGTCTACTGTGGCGGGGGCGGGCGCACACTTTATGATGATCAGGTACACCTATACACTTATGACAATTTTGAAAAGGTCGTAGAGAAAGATATTTGATTGTTTAGGCGTAAAGATGGCTGTTTGATGTCCATTCGTGCTCATTTACCGTTTGGGTTGATTTTCTCCATGGATTTCTTCAATTTCGACTCAAATTTGCAGTATTTTTACCCTTCACAATCAATGTGGTTTCAAAATTATCATAAGTGAACAGATGTACCTGATCATCATAAGGTGTGCGCCCACCCCGCCACAGTAGACCCGTCCCGAAATTGAATGCCCGATCCAAACGGGGAGTGAAAAAGTCAATAAAAATAGGGTTTAACTAGATCAAGAGGCCACTGAACGAATTCCCAAATTACCTGATCGAACCACTGGATCAAGGCGGCCACCTGGCGATGAATCGATTTGTAAACACCCAACGAGGCCGCGTATCGATCGACGGCTTGGATATCGGTGAACGTATTGTTGACCGCCCGCTCCATTTGGGACATCTCGTCCTCGGTACAGTACGGGAATTGGACCTGCCAAAGATATAGTGATCATCCGATGGTTCCAGCGGACACTCACTGCTTGAACACTGCGATTGATCCAGGGACACTGCGATTGGTCCAGCCACCGCCCGTGCGAATTCTCACCTTCCCCAAGTACACTCGACACGATTGTGTGTTCTGACTGGCGGCCACGAAATTGTTGCGAGCCTCGGCGGCAGCGAAATATCGAGCTCGTGTATTGCTGAAACACGAACATTTGTTGACTCCTTCTCAATCTTCCACACCCTATCTTCCTCTCCGCCCGTCCACTCGCCTCATCTCGATCGTCTCCAACTCTTCCCAACGTTTCACGCCGAACGCCATTTGCGTACAAGCGTGGACCAGGAGCACACGGCCGTTGGTCCATTTGAATTTGGCCAACGAGACGCGTTGTTGCCATTCCAATGCCACGTCCAGTTCGTGTTCCAGTTTATTCTCGACGTCACTTCCGTATTGACCGCCGTAGATGCCGGCTGGAAAATTATGGAAAGTCTTTGATCCTTGCAGACCCTGGAGCGATTTTTGTGGTCTGGTCTACCGTACCTACCCAACAAGTGATCTTCCTGATCGTACAATTCGTTCAACTTGTCAACTCGACGTTTGTAGATTTCGGCGATCTTCGAAGCTCGTTCGTATTGAGATTTGCTGTCTCTCAATTCCTAAAGTGGCTTGTATAGATTGATGTTCGGATGGTTTGAAGAGCCTCTGGATTTCCTTTTGGGGGTTGTTTGGTTCCCCTTGGATTGGATACTTTGAAGTTTCTCATTTGGGTCTCGAGGACTGGACTGGACTGGGTCTCTGAATGGTTCTCGAGGGTCTTCCGTTTATCCTTAGGATCATCCGGGCTTCCTTAGACCCTCTCTTCGGACTTTTGTGGCTTTTCCTGTCATACTCTTCCGTTGGGACTCCAGATCCTTTTCGGGAACCGTTAGCCATCAACCCCCCCATTGGATCTTTTGTACTCTTCGGCTTCCCTTTGATCTCCCTAGTAGATTCTCCTTCTGCTCATCCAACCCTAGTGAACTTTTTTGACCTCTTCGTTGTCCTGTTTCCGCCCTTCGAGGTACCCTTACTTGGCTCTTTCTTCAAGCCCCACGCCCACTAATAAGGTACTACCCACCCGCCCGCCCACCGACCAACGAAGCTTACCCTTTCGGCCGCCTCCTGCTTGCTCATGGACTCCTGGAACTCCTTCTGTTCTTTGGCCAACTTTTGATCATAGGTGCCTTGTTGCTTGAGGAACGTCCTCACCGATGGTTGCTCCAAATTCTCCACGTCAGTTTTCTTTTTGTCCCTGAATCGATCGAATTCGGGAGTCAGCACGAGTCGATCCTCTTCTTCCCGGTCTCCGGGGGATACCAAAAGTTCGAAATGGGTGGGCGGACGAGGCCCATCGAGGAGGAACCATCGGTCGGCGATAATCGATGGTTCCAAAAATGGATAACGATCGAGGGAACTTACGTTTGCTTTTTGAGCTCCTTGCACGTCGCTTCCAATTGATCCACGGTCTTCTTCAAATTGTCCGCGTCTCGAATCTTTTCTTCGTGCTGTTTCACGATGCCTCGGAGTTCCAGCCTGAAGGCGTACGAACCTTGAGGGTTGACGTGAATCCGAGCCATGATAGAACCACGCCTACCTGTGGATCTCCAGTTCCAATCTGATATATTGATCCACCACGCCGTCGGTCAGTTCGATATGTTCGATCTGAAACGCTCGGATCCTTCTCTGGTTTCTTTTTGGGCATCTGGAGATCTCGATCTACCTTAGTTTCCGTCCTCCTCGTGGTGGCCGATCCGTTCTGCTGAATCGCCTAAAGACCACACAGGGATATCAAAGGGATATCGAGTACCCTTGGATATCACAAAGGATTCAGGGGATATTGGGGACACTCGGAACTTCTTCTTACATCGTTGAATGGAAGTTTCTTCGGCTCCGTGGCTTCCGTACTTGTCCCGCATCCCATCCTGGTGGTGGGCGATCAAGATTCGGAGCTTTCGGGGGAGAGAAACACGGAGCTGGACCTCGGCCGAATCTCTGACTTGTCGCGAGGTCAAAACCCTTCGTGCGGATTTCGGCAGCCTTCGGGTCGAGTTCTCACTCACTCTCGCGGAGAAGAGGACGAAGCTTGTCGTCGAAGAGGAGAAAAATGGAAGAATGCAACGGGCGATGAATCGATTCCACCCAATTGGCGCCCGCCTCGTCGGAACAATGGACGGCGCCTGGCTCTCCATGGTCGGCCGGCGGCACTCAGTTGCCTGGAATCGAGCCATGACGACTAATAATACTGTGACGCCAATTCCAGAATACAGTATTTCCAGAGATGCCACTGTCGATAGCAACCGATGTCAACACACCACCGATTCGATCATGGATCAACGGAGGGGGGGATAGGATGACTCCGGGGTCCCCACCCTCCCGTATGGCTCCCGAAGGCAGGAAACTTCAAAAGGGCGGCTTTGCAGGCGTGCTCTCATTGGCTGCTGGGTGATGCCGCCTGCGAGTGAAAGTGTAAAGTGTAAAGGAGACGAGAGAGATGTGTGGAGGCGAAATTTTGACAAATTTCTTGCTCGTTTTTTATCAAAAGGTGCTAATTGTGAGGTGCTGCTTTCAAAACTTAGTGAGGATAACGGATTGTAAGGTATGGAGGCGGAAATGTTTTTGAAAATTTATATTATTTTTAACGAAAAGTGCCAAGATTTGGTCACTTTCGGGCAATTTTTTTGAAAAATTAAGCAAAACCTTGTCAATCCTTGCCAAAACCCCCAAATCTTTGCCAAGAACTCTTGTAAAAGTAATCCCTCATTAAAACCCTCGCCGTGACCAGAGGAACCTCGATATCTGGCAACCCTGATCCGCCCATGGAGAAAGTGTCCGAGTGGTTTATTCCAATCGAGTGATGAAGAGACAATTCTGAACGCAGCTCGACGATCAACAGCAGCGAACTACTCCGAACTAGGGCAAAACAGCTCTGCGGAACCCAGAGCTCATTATCGGCCAATCGACTTACTCGTTAGATAAGTTGTTGTTCGGAATCTCCTGCGGTGTTCGGATAAACAAATGCCATCTTCTTCATCAGTGCACGAATCGAGTGTAGATTATGCAAATTTCGGTGATAAGCTCAGGAAGCGCCCATTGCTTTGCCTGCTATAACCTCAGAGCAATGCGACAGTGCAATAGGCGAAGAGAGCAATAAGGAAGGTACCTATGAAAGCACCTTAAAGGCACATCATTGATTGATGTGACGCCTCATCCTCAACGTAAGCAATGTAGACGAAGTTACAATCAAAATGCCAAATAGCACGAGGGTAGTCCTTGCAAATCCGCGGTCCCACTGGAGGTACCCATCTTCCGTATGTTGGGTGTGTTCCCCAGAGCCACGAGACATACCCATTGAAGGCACCCAATGGTAGAGGAGGCTCAACAAAGCACAAACACCCGTGATAACAAGGAACGAACGTCTGACCAATCTCTTCTTCACACCTCATCGAGACACGAACTGGCCCCACCTGTCGCGGCTGAACAAGCTTCTTCTTCTGAACAAGCAAGCCTAACTTCCATCGTCAAGAACCTGACTCATGAAAAACACGCACCTAAAAGCGATCTAAATACTCAAATGACATTCGAATCTAGCTCTCTGCACCGAGGAAATTCAAATGCGCAGCCTAAAGGATCCAGAGGGCCGATATAAGATCATAAGCGACGATTGAAACAAAACAGGAAATTTGATCGATGAGTGGAAGGTTCCTTGAAGGGCGGGAGACTCCTCTCGGAAAGGCCGAACAGTTTCCCTCATTAGAAGGGTGATGCGATTCGATCACGAAATGTTCGCGTGCCATTTGCATGAATCGAAAAAACCATCAACGACAATGGAACAAGAACGCACAGTATCTCTGAAGTTTGTGAGCTTCTGTCTTATGAAATGAGTCAGCTACCTTGTCGAAGTGTAAGAAAGGTTTCTGCTGATGCCTCGTATCGAATGACATAACTCACATAAGCTCCACTGACTACGTATAATCTTGCCAGGATTCGCAAACGCCACAAAACTGCCATGCTAACTTTTGAATCTTGAATTACACTCACATTTGACCTTTCTCAAAATTCAATTACTCTCAACTAAAAAAAAATCCACTAAACTCATTAGGACGCAAAAAGGAACGCAAAAAAATAAAAGGCATAATTTAGAAATGCCAACTGCATAATTCAATGAGGCCAATAAGACAATGTATTATACATAATGGCAAGCTTCATCGAGAAAAAAAATTTAAGGCCAAAAAACTGCAACGGGTTTAAAGCTTGCCCGAGAAAGGGCACCCGTGAACAGGAACGCATAACGTGGCTCGAGTTTCAAATAGACTCGCTGCAAAACTAATGAAAAGACTCACTGCAAAAAGCTTTAGAAATCGATCAAAAATTGAATCCGAAAAGTCTCCAAAAGAGATTTCACAAAACGCTGCAAAAATTAATTAACATTCAAATAAAGTGAACCTCACATTTCGGCTGAAGCTTTCAAGAGGTTCTTTGAGCGGACTGGCAGATAATAGCAGGCAGCGCCAAGAAATCAAATAAAAAAATTTTGAGATTTTTATACGTCGCAGGTCAAAAAATGTGAACAAAATTTAAATTACTTTCAAGCACGTTTAATTAAATTTTAGAAATTTGGGAATGCTGAGACTGAGATTGCGTATGCGAATTTGTAGAATGCGAAAGGCTTTTATGGCTCATCGCATTTTACAAATTCTTCAAAGCGACCAATACGCGTGCTCGCTCGCGCCTCTTCATAGAAAGCTACCTTTGCGGACGTAAAAAAATGAACGCGAGAGACCTGGTTCCCATACATAAATGCAAGAGCCTGACCAAAAAAGAAAAAACAAAACAACATCTCAGACCAAACCTCCATCCTCGTGTTTCTTGATCGTCGCCTCCTCGCTTCGTCCCGCCATTACTCGTCGTCTTCTGCAAAGGAAAAACAGTATTAGGGAAGGAACTGTTTCAAAACTACACACAAGTTTACCACTTACCCGAAAGTTTCAGTCCCATAGCTTTCATAATAAAGAAAATCTGGTTCGAATTCAACTCGATCTAAAAATAGAAAGAAAACTGTAAGCAGGTTGCAGAAGTGTGTTAACACATGAAAAAGATAATACGAAAAATACGACTAGATGACGTGCGTTTCAGAAAAAAGCGAGGGAAAAATACAGCAAGTCGCGGGCACTCACCTTCTGATTCGTACTCAGAAATTGCCCGTGACCAGCTTCGCTCTCGTAAAGTTTCAAAACGACGGGATTCGTTTGTCGCTCCGGATGTTTATTCAAAGCGTGGAATAATTCCGCGGAGAATATGAACGAGTGAAATGGCGGTACTCGCACGTCACCGTCGGCGGCCAAAACCAGAAGAGCGGGCAATCCATTTTCGCCAACTTCGATCGAATGCAATTGCGCCCACCACCTGAAACGCAGCGAGAATCAGGTCGTTAGTTCTCACGGATGCTGCTAACGCAGCCTTGACTAAGGACAGACGGCGCGAGAAACAATGGGTAAAGAACCATGCGAAAAGACACTTACTTCATGATGGCGTCGAACTCCGAGCGCATAGAAACATTACCGAGCTCCTTCACCCAATTCATACCGACACCGTAATCATGATAATTGAGCATATCCATTGGGCTGAAGAAGAAAGGATTCGTCATTTGATGATGGCGATTGAATTTGTTAAGAGAGAGATCACTTACGCTGCGTTGATGATCGCGGCCTTGATCAACGTCAGATTATGTAAAGCGATAACAGCCATTAACAACCCGCCGAACGACGTACCGGCAATGGCCACTCTAAAAATGAAAAAGAATCGGTTAAACATAAAGTAGACAAAGAATGAACACGGAGAGATCCGTCGGTAGTGGCATTTTGTGCAAAAGGTAGAGCACAAAAAAAGAACGAAATCCCATTTTATCAGGGTGCTACTCTACTGGGTGTGCGATAGTACTGCTACGAAACCTTTAATAAAACGTCACATTAATGTTTGTACGAACGTATATGCATGTTTTTTTGTATATCTACAGTACGTATTATGTACAAATATATGAATGTGCACATTACTCATATGAATGTGCAAATATATACATATATGCATGTACATATACATATACAAATACGCATGTATTCATGTGTGTATTACGTACTCAAATATATTTCTACGCATATATTATATGCCTGCAAATATATGTATTTATGTATGTATGTTTTTATGAGGTATATCCTGCATAGTTATAACATATAAACAAATATAAACTTTCTGCAAGTCTATCCACATGCAGTTGAATTGTGTATGATGTGTATGCATATGCAGTGCAGTTCATATTGTGTCCTGATATACTTAGCCTGATGTGTGGCTTGCTATATTATACTGCCGGTATACTTGAATATTTATGGATGCAACGCATATACAATTTATTTATACGCATTAAGGACATATGCAGGAAACCCCCAAGACGCACAACCCACTACAGTATGCATGAGTGATATATTAGTACACCTTCAAGAAACGTGCAAGCTACATTAAGTGTACCAAACAGTATATCATGTGTGATTACTATTGACAATCTTGGTTTTCACAGGTTTCTCCGCAGACCATTCATTTTATACTTGCACGTATCTTTTGAATAATATGCCGGGAAACCTGTGCTTTGCATAATATATATATATGTACCTATTCAGGTATGCCGGCTTTGTGCATGAAGTTACCAAGTTATAAAGCGGGCACATAGTTGCGCCATGCGATAGGTAATTCGTCAAAACTAGATCGATCACTAAAACTGACGATCGATCTAGTCTGGGCAGGGCGAATTATCTCGAGGGCTTATCGACTGACAGCCTTGGGTAGTCATACGTTCGATCATGCATTGCGACGGTTATACTCGAGAAAAGGAACACGTTTTGAGCGTGCTCCTCTCACGAGCATAGCCCTCCAAGCCGTATCATACCACAGCACTATCAGTTGTCACAGCTTGCATGATGTCTGCCTTTGAAATTTTTATAATAACGAAGCATGATGTACTTACTTTTCGCTCGTCGTATATCCCCAATGCACCAACGCTTCGATACCACGTCGAAAATCGTCGAACGTTTGTTGCTTCTTCTCCCGAAGAGCGGCTTCGTGCCACTTCGGTCCACGTTCCCTGAAAAGAAAGAAGTGATTTTTAAATTGTTGATGTTCTATCAGAAGCCGTAAATCATCGCCCTTGCAAAACCTAAACGAAAGCGAAACAGTACTTACGATCCGCCTCGAACGAGCAGCAATACGCAAATGCCGTTGAACTTGTTCATGAAGTAAACGTTGCGGAGATTAAAGTTCGGTTTCGTCGCGACCGAGAACCCACCATATCCGAAGCACAGGCAAGGACGAACGTCTTTTTGCTCCTCGCCATTTTCGTTCAATTTCTAAAAAAAGAGAAATAAAAGATTCATAAACCGAAAACGATTGAGGGCGAAGGCCATCATGCAACCTAGCACTTCGCGATCAAACGCTTTTTGCAACTCACCTCGGCGATGAACATGATGATTTCTTCGAACTCTTTCTTGGAGCTGCTGCCAGCTTGCGATGAAGAATCGGCGGGCATTTCATCGTTCGGAATCTTGAACGTGTCGCTTTTGTACGTTCGTCGGGAAATTTTGAATTTATTTCGATCGAATCCGGGTACCTCCGCACGGTAAATTTCCTGAAAATCAGCAAAATAAAAGGAACACATTGACTGATGACTTTCATCGAGCACTGGAAATGCACTGTGCAAATACAGTAGCATTTAAAAAGAAGGAAGGAAAAGTCGAGAGCCTACCTGAGACACGATTTGTAAACTTCGTTTACTCCGTTTGGCGCTATTTTGTCCGGTTGTCGATGGCGACGGTTGGTCGACGTGCTTGATGTGAACTTCCACGATCGTACAAGGTGACAACATCGTCTCGTACGTATAAATAAACTGAAAATTTAAACGTTTCATGAATGAACTGAAGCTCGCTTTTGATAAGCTTATTTGCCAAGTTGGAAATGTTTTAAATAAAGACCAAGTGCGCTGTAGGATTGACTTTCGAATTTCGCGCTGAGATTTAGTGATTAGGTAGAGGACCAACAGAGAAACTATCACTCAGAATTTCACGAATTCTGTCCACTAGAAATTTTGAAACGCTGCCGTTTTCGACTGGGTGGACAGAATTTCGTGAAATTTTGAGGATTTGTTTCTCTATTGCTCCTCTTCCTATACACGAGATCTCAGCGCGAAATTCAAAAGATCATCCTACAGGGCACTTCGACTTTATTTAAAAGGAACCTCAGTGCAAGACATAATGTGCAAAGAAATGCGTTGCTTACCGAGTCCGAATTTCTCATCAACGTACAGCTCATAATAGCGATGGGCTCATCGTTCGGTCCGCCGTGCTTCTTTTCGATTAGGACGATATTATCGCCATCAATCTCGTAAAAGTATAAAACATCCTGAAAAAGAAATTGCAGTCAGTAAACGTCATTGGCCAGTACTCGTTAGTCAATTTCCTCAGTTAATAGTGTACACGCAGTCAGTTTCCCTTCAGGTCCTACCGTCCTATCCCTATCCTAGATTCTGCATCACATTGCCTTGTCTGATCCAGCACAGCGCAACATAGGCAAATGTTCAATCCAACCCATGAATACGGATATCAACCACTCAACCCAACCCTACTCATTACTGCGGTGCTTATCCATGTACTTATTGCTAGCTATTGCTTATCCTATTGCTTAAGATATGGCTTATCCATGTACTTCTATGCGTTGCGTTGCAATTTCTTGGACACAGAGTTGCCGAACTTACAAGGGAACCTTCCGAACTGTGTTCTGGAACTTCCCGTGACATGCGGGTTCAAACTGTAGCTAATGGTCGATTGTGAAGCTGAGCCAAAATCTTAGCCCCGTACAACGGTCAGGTTTTGAGCGGACAGTGTCCACCACGCAAAAACACCACACAAACCACCACACAAAAGATGATGTTTCAAAATCGTTTTTGAAACATCAGTTTTTGTGTGTGTTTTTCATGCGGATTTCAGCGTGTGGACACTGTCCACTCAAAACCTGACCGTTGTACGGGCCTACGATTTTGGCTCAGCTTAACAATCGACCATTAGCTACAGTTTGAACCCGCATGTCACGGGAAGTTCCAGAACACACTTCGGAAGGTTCCCTTGTTAGATCTGACTTAACTAGATGTCGTCCCAGATCCAAAGGTCATGGTACACAATGACCTATGGATCAAATGATCACAATGGTACCGGATCATCCAACATTGGTCTGGATTAGCGGAAGCTTCGGCCTATCTGCATGTGTCAAACGTTGACTCCTGAGCGGTTATCGCTTGGGGTCTGGCCTAAGGGCTCGATTCACTATGGTAATATCGATTTCCGATTTACATGTATCCCACGCAACTAGTCCTCTTGGTTCTGGCTATTTCTGTCGGCTGTTTCCAGATGGCGATACTTTGTGCCATATCCTACCCTACCACCACACCATTGCCTCTTTTTTCCACCAAACATGAGATGATTAGAGGAAAAAATGAGATATGGTTATTACTTACGGAGCCATTTTCCAAGTAGTTTCCGACCAACACGCAATCGCCAAATTGACGGCACCATTGTAACTTTGCGACCAAATTCTCCCGAATCAAGTCGGTCATCTTGATCTCGCCCTGAAGAAAAAATATGGAAACGTATTCTTATACTATACATAGCTAAATTTGACAAACATTTCTTCAATGACTTACTTTGTCCATAACTTCCGCGTGAATAACTTTGCCCATCGGAGCTCCATCGACCGTGAGCAAGTAGAAGACGTCTCCGTTGTGTCCAATTGTCTGGAACGAGAAAAGCAGCGTCAGGCAAAGAAACAGAAATTACCAAATCAACTACAAGCTTTTATTGGCGATTTCTGCATTATTTTCAGCAAAATCAATCTCGACGGTGCAAAACTTACCGCGAAATTCTTCCCGATTGTGCTTTTCAAATGATTAGGCTTCTCCGTGCCTTTGAGGGAATAAACCATAAGCTGGGCATCTTCATATAAAGGTTTCCTCAATATCCAAGGCTTCGAGCAAATCGTCACCGATCTTCTCCTCGCAGCCACGAATCGCATCGGAATGTTCCATCCTATCGTCTTCGATCTCCTCTTTGGCCGATTGCA
This sequence comes from Mesodorylaimus bastiani, assembly GCA_034700065.1. NCBI lineage: Eukaryota > Metazoa > Nematoda > Enoplea > Dorylaimida > Dorylaimidae > Mesodorylaimus > Mesodorylaimus bastiani. Next base: position 1,462 of record JAQGCW010000076.1, on the reverse strand, counting down.
TAGATAACAGAAGATACGATTCACCGAGACACGCATCTTCCGTCCTGAAAATTGGGAAAAGACGATAAGCAAAAGGATCATTGTTTTAAGCAGTTTTCAACTGTCCAGATTTCAGCGCGCCATAAAATCCCTGTGCCCAAGTTGAAAGCACATGCTCGCAGTGGTCTACACAATGGTGTCTTTGGTCTTTTCGTAAAGCAGTGCAAATTAACAAGAGAAGCCTCCCAGTGCTCCGGGACTTTCAACAATCGATATACCAAGTTGTACTGAACATTAGAACGCTCGTTTGAAGCCAACGAGATCATAGTTCCTTGTTGTCGATGCACAGGCAGTGTAAAGAGATGTAACCCTGTGACTCAACGGCATCCAAAAAGTGAAATAGAGAGCTTTTTAACAATTGATCTTTACTGTTCACGAGATACAGGTCATAAAATTGGAGCCATGTGTTGACACTTGAGCTATTATCAACTTTACACTGTCTGAGCGTTGACAACGAGGTGCTCTGGTTTTGTTGGATTCAAACCGAGTTCGATCGATCGAAAGTACAGGGAGATTATAAAAAGACGCCCGATGTTCAGAGATCGATAGCTCAATATCCAAAAGAGATATCGATCTGAAACTTTTTATGAGCAGAGTCCAGAGGACGGGGAAGAAAATGAGTACGAAATTCAACTAATACAATTCGCGCTCATTTTCTTCTCCATCTTCTGAACTCTATTCAAACCAAATTTCAGATCGATATCTCTTTTGGATCTTGAGTTATCAATCTCTGAACACCGGATGTCCTTTTATAATGACCCTCTACATACCTACCGGAATCGAGAAAGGCCTGGGCTCATCGGAGATTTCACTCGCAATACCGTGTTACCTCGAAGACCTCCTCCGGTGGAGATATTATTTCAATCGAGCACCAGGGGGGAGCACCAGGGCACTTTTCGAGGGGGACTTAAAATTTCAATGTGCTTCTGTTCACAGGGAAATCCTACAAACTGCCCATGAACAGAAGAATTTTCTCAGATATTTGATCAAATTGATCATCGATCATCGATCGTTCATCGTACTGATCGTTGATAAATTACGGATCGATCAGTAAAAAATAATATTCCTACAGTGTATAAGTGTAGCCAAGTACAGCCCGAATGAGACCCGGGGGACATTTTCAAGGGGGTTTCGAGGTAACACGGTAGATACTTTTAACTGAATACAAAGTTGAAAAGAGGACACTTACGAAAACGACCGACGAGCTTTCGTGGTCTCCACATACGATACTTGTTCATCAGCTTCTTGCGATTTTCCGATCTCGTGGTAAAAATAACCCTTGAAAAAGGAGAAAAAGTATCAGCATGACAACCTAATTCTGCATCAAAGCAAAGCGATGAGTAATTATACAGGGTGATTCATAAAGGACGCCCGATGTTTGGAGATCGATATCTCGATAACTACTGATCAGAATCGATTGAAA